>JAQGAU010000029.1:0-54233 GCA_034698045.1 Paramacrobiotus richtersi
CGCCGAGGGAAAAGTGCCCAGCATTGTCAGTGTGCTGAAAGAGGTCCTTCCCTCATCTAGGTTCCTTTTCAAGGCTTGTGACCTTCTTGAGGATTTGTGTTTCTTAGCTGTATACAAGTCTGCAGTGGTGCTAGGGGCTTGGTTTGCGATACTGTTTCTAGCCCATCCTTTACTGGTAGCAAGAGTCGTTCAGCTTCTACAGTTCCGAGTTTTGATGCTTTTCCAACTCAGTTTCTGATTATCTCATGTCACTACTCGGCAAGGCATAAGAAATGATTTGCACAAAATATATTCGGTACTGATAGACAGAAGCGCTATAATAAAATGTGAACAGCACTTTTTGCCGTGCGAACTGGGACACTCTTCGATTGATTTGCTTCGGCGTTGGCATGTGATTAAAAATTTCGACCTCTGCTGCAGTAAGTAGTTAATTTTCAAGCAGTGGTACCGCGTGCGTTCGTACTGAAATTTTACTGATTCATACATGAACACCTTTTACTTTCAAATATCTGACCGGTGATATCCGCACAGACTCATGCAATATCATTGTCAGTTTACTGGCAAGGAGTCAAATATAAACTAACACGATTGAAACTTTCAAAGAAAAACCACCGTATGTATCGTCCGTATTGACACCCGGTACACTTGCAAACAGTTTTTCGCATAGTACACAAATAAGATAAGCTTGTTTCTACATCTCTCATATGCTTCAGTTCAAAAGATGATTGTTAGTACGTAGGTACAACTATTGCACCTACCTACTTATCATACGAGTGAGTTAACCAGTAAGCTTACACAGGAGGTGGCAGAAATGCTTCTACCGTTCTACGTAAGGTGTGAGTGACAGAAACACTTTTCGTGTCGATGTACACACAATCGATGTTTTTCAGTTTCCAGTGAATTCATATATTTAGATGCACTACTGTCAGAATAGTACTCTGCTGTCGGAGTAGCGTCATAAATTTCCTGACATGTTGATGTGACAAAGTGCTGTTTTTGGTGATTCCCATGTACATTAGTTAAATGCAATGAAAAACAGCCTGGTTCTGCTTCCGCGCAATAATTACATATCCCTAAGCCTCCTTCTCTGCACCGACCACATCGATCGACGCATTCGCCGTCTCAACTCTTGAGTATGTTCTTGTTCTTGAGCCTTGACTTGAGTTCTCCCGTAATCATCGGAGGCTCACTGGTTTTATAGGCTTTTATATAGCAGTGTAATTACGCTTACCTTCTTCGTTTTTTCAACAGCGAATGCTGCTGCCAGTCTGGCGCAGCACCTTCTGACGCTAAACACCAGTTTCTTGCACATTTAATGAGAATCGCTATCCTAACAGAATCGCGATCTACAAATTATTGGAAGATTCTAGAAATGGGGCGATTTAGAGTAGCTTTCGGCTGAGTCACCGCGGAACGGCTTCTTTCCGGTGCAACAAGATGAGGTAGGCAAAATCCAGTATGTATGCGGTTTTGAACATTTCCAGAAAAAATGTACGGTGCAAATGCTTATCGTTAAATCGTATTCGGATTTGCCCCTTATCAAAACATAACGGACTGCATAGCGCTGTCCCATGAAAATCGACTTCCAAATATCAAATATCGAGCTGTTTTTGTTACCGCATTGTAATTTTGGTAGTACATTCTCATCTGGATCTTTGTTAGCAAAACACCGATATAGTCTTCACGCCACTACGGAAGCATATGTATGGAGCGCGAGGCCCGTCAAAATGGTACAACTCTTTGAAGACCGCAGTTTCGCTAAAGTTCTGGGTGGAGTGTTTAAAGATCTCCTGTCATTCTTTAAAGCCGCCAAACGATCTTTAAACAATCCAGATCATACAGAAACACTCCTCTCTTCGGGTTAAAGAACCTCTTTAAATATTTGTGTCAGTCTTTGCACACAGCTCTTTAGAGATTGTTGTTAGTCATTAAAGACGTTCTTTGCCGGTTCTGGCGGTTCAGTATTTCTCTAATACGAAATAACATTCATTTACAGACTCAAGAGAGCAAACGTGAGTCTTATAAAGAGCGGCGGTGCATCTTTAACCACTAACAGATCCGATGTTCGCGGAAGTTTTTAAAGAGTTGTTTCCATTTTGACGGGCCTCGCGCTCCATGCATACGCAGTAACATTTACAGTAAATACTTAATCAAATGCTGTTTCGCTATAGTTATAGGTTCTGCCGGTAGTTGGTTGTTGATAACGCAAGTGTGACACCGTGCTACAGTCACTGAGTCACTGTGAATCTAGAGGTGATACTTATTGATCGGTAAAATCCAAATATCTCAGTTTAGACGCAGCTTGTCTGGATCGAACAGGATCGGCACGTAGGACTACCACTTGCTTACGTACTGATTTCCTGACGCTAAAAGAGATGTGCTGCAGTTCAACTAACGACCATGAATCTAATAACAAGAATATGATCTTTGGTATTTGGTAATAATGCTATATTTCACCGTCAGACGAAGGACCATTGCTTTGTTATTGTGCTAAAAAAACTAGCATATGCCTGTGTGCGCATGCCTAATATCTCTGTAGTGCGATGAAGGGAGTCATGCGAGTACTTAAATCGATCGCTTTCGCGGACTGGATTCTGGCTGGATTATTGCTGATACTCAACGCCACCAGTAAGAAGATTAGTAATCTCACAGCGTTTTTATTACGCTTGGAGTTCTGTTGATCACAGCGTATATCTCTTCTGTAGCTATTCATGTTGTTTATCATTCGTCAACTCCACTGTATAAACTACTTCTCCTTCATCTTCGCAACTCCGGCATTCCTATTGCTTTGCTGTACCACAGTTGGCTATGCCGCATCATTTGCCAAATTGCAGCAAGGACACGGAAGAAGAAGAAAAGACGCAGAGGAAAGAGAAAGTACACCTGTAAACGCCCAAGGCGCCCCATCATGGTGAGCCAGACGGTGTGTATGGGCTTGTTCGACTCGGCGTTGCTCCTCCTTGGACGCGTGACTCGCACATCCGACCATGTTACGATTATCGGCGACGCCGAGCATCTGTCGCGTTTTAGAGAAGTTTTCCTAGATAACCCGTGGATCGATGGTATTGGCCAGTATAACCCACCTTACGCCGTTCCACGTGACTGGAGAGCTCTGGAGCATGTGGCAGCAGTAGCAAACCTGTTGTACACGGTTGCAAAGCTTGCTGGTATCATAAGCAGCAGTGTGGTCTTCTTGGCTGGATTCGTGGCTGAACTGTTCGGCGATGGGAAAGCGGCCAGGGTTGTCAGGGAAATGTTTGTTGGTTTCCTCTTAATGACGCTGCTGAAGTCTATACTGGCGATAACTGTTTGGCTTGCAATGCTGGGGATGGCCCATCCTTTGCTGGTGGCAGTAGTTATTAAGCTTTTCGCACGACTCATCAAGCAATTTCGAGTTTTGTTACTTTTTCAGATAAGGTTCTAATTATTTCATTTCAGTGTTCCGTAAACCACGAAGTGCACATTTTGTATTAATGCTCGGTAGAAACAAGCTTCGTCAACAAAATACAGAAGCGATGAAAAATACGTATCATTTGCGTGATGTGGCATGTACCAAAAGTCATGGGAGATCACTAATGACGGCTTTATTGACGTATCGCTTATTCACAGTATATCGTTGACTGCTAGTCAGTTTAACTCAGTTATAGCCTGTCTTTAGTTGGTCTTACTGATTTATGAAAATAATATTAAACGATTTATATTTTTCGCAGGTATAATTATTTTGTTATATTATGTAACTACATAATATACTTACGTAAAGTACGTAAAACCTTAAACCTTAAACTGTGCATACAGTACATCGCGACAAGCAAATCCCGCCAGAATCAGAAGCACGGCAGATTTTCAGATGCGATTCGGATATCGGTGAACCGCTTAACAAGATTAAGGCCACAGAAAGTGGTGACAACAGGTAACACGTACGAGAAAATGTACGACATTCAGGTGAATAATTGTATCGTTATAATAAGCAGTTGAAATGCAAAACGCCGTGGATTGCGCAATAGTGTCAACCGACACACGGACACCATTATGTACACATTACATACCGTTACACATAGTTCACATCACATTTAGCATTATTATGTATTTTTGATGGCCCGTATGCTGGTGCTAATTATTCCAGACTGCGGTAATTAATTGTCGCTTAATTGAACGGCATTCTCTGTTCTACAACATCCACACGCAACCCTAGTGAGAAAACGGTCTGATCAGACGTGCCGTACAGGATCGAAATGCCCGCGCAACTATTCTCCGCAGATCAGGTAGAGCAACTATAAACAAGATCGGATCCAACGCGGATTGGATAATGTAGAGGAACAACGACGTCTGAAACACAGCCGACTGATAGTCGATGTCCATGAAACTGGCCAGTAGGAACATGATGTTCAGTGGTGTCCAGCAAATTGTTACACTACTCGTCAGCAAGGTCAGCACCGCAAACGCGTGATTGCTCTCTTTGTCAGTCCGCATGGTTGTTGGGACGGTAGGCGGCGCCGCAACCGCACTGGATACGGCTGTGGATTGTGTTCGCACTGTTGCATTGGTGCTGGGATGCCGCGTAGGCTGCAGGGCGGTACGCAACCGGCGCCGACGGCTCATACACCATAAGTACGGATAAGCCATCATGATCACGAAATTCGGTACCAAATAGATGATAATTTGTATTCCCAAATTATACCCGGGATTGGCAGCCACATTCATGTAACAACCATTCGTTTCGATAGGCAGACGGTAGTATACGGTATCCGCAATGAGACCCGGGAGGCAAAGGGCGTGCACGTACACCAATGCAGCAGTGCACGCTATCAGGGCGACCTTTATCGTGTTGTTATTCCGATAGGAAAACGGGAAACTGATAGCCCAAATACAATTGATTGTAATTAGAAAATGGGAATGACCGCTAACTGCTCCCAGGACGAAATTCGCGTACTGGTAGGCTGTGCAGGCATCTGCGCCCAACCACCATGAGCTAGGATACAGGGAATGGACGATTTCCAAAGGGCTGTTGACAAGTGCGAAACACAAGTTTGCAAAAAGCAGACTACCGAGGTAGATGTTGAAAGGCAAGTGCAGACGCCTTTCAGTAATGAATAGGCAAAGGATTATGCTGTTAAATATGATCACACAAGAGAATACGATCACTTCCAGAACTGGTATTACGCCCCATTGCGCCAAATAATTATTGGCACTGTCCGTTTCGTTAGCTGATTCGTTCATCTTCCAGAAAATAGCCTGTCTCGTTATGAAATGCTACGGATAAAAAGTTACAGTCGCTAACGCTTTACAAGAATAAAATATGTTATGAGCACATGTCCAAAAATCTGTATGTCCATACAGAAGCTTGGTATCTTACCATAGGGACATGAATGTGAGTGGGAAGCCGATGGCAACTTACTTTATATTGCTATGATCTAACTACACTGCAACTGCAGTGTCATCTTGGGAGCATGGTTCCATTAACAAACGAACATCCGGCGAGTGGAACAACTGCGTGAAACGACTTCTGAGTACATACCATTCCCACGAAACGGCTAAGTGACAATGTGTTTTGTGGAATTTATTGGGGAATGAACACATTGTGACCTTTCCGCCCAGTGCATACGGTTGTTGTGATCTAACTACACTACATCAACAAACTAACATCCGACGAGCAGTACAACCTAGCTTCCGAATACTATTCCAACAAAACAGCCAACTTACAATGAATTGTAGAATGGGCTGTGAAGAATGCGTTGTGACGTTTCCGTCGAGTGCATGCGGTGGCTGTCACCTAACTACACTACAACTGCAGTGTCATCCTGGGATCTTGGTTCCATTACCAAATGAGCATCCGGTGAACGGGACAACCCAGCTTCCGCACACTAATCGCACGGAACGACTAACTGACAATGAGTTGTGGAATGTTTGCGTTGTGACCTTTCCAAAGACCGCACGCCGACTGTAGGAGAGTGCCCGGCATACTCCGTAGTTTGAACAGATCCATTGTTTGTACTTAAAACACTTATTCTTTTTACTATAGAGCGGAGTCAGCGGACCAGCGCACATATAATAGCTATACAATTTTACAAATGCAGACACTCAAGAAATATCCGTTATGCTTATTCAAACTGCTAGAACAAAGTTCAACAATAGGACGAGTGGCTAAAAAATCAGTCGCCTTACCTTTAACTAGGGAAAGAATAAATCGATATGTCAGAAAACGCTGTGTTTGAAGCTTGCGGCAACGCCATGTTTCTTCCATCTTGGGGTTGTCAGAATTATGAACACGTTGTATCCGTTGTAATTCATGAAATTAATGGGTGTGTTCATAGTCAAGTGGTGTGAAAGGGTGTGTGCACAGCCTTCACCTAAACGGTTAACAATTTCCTTCACAATATAACAGACACAATCCACCTGTAGTTCCTGAACGAACTATAAACAAACAGAAAAATTGTGTATGACAAGCATAGTGATTCGAAAGTTTGCAATGCACGCGTTTAGCAAGGATTGGTAACATCTGCCAAGGCCGACACCGCCAACGTCATGGTTTCTGCTGTTCAGGGATATTTACATTCACGTCACATACCGCAGCAGCGATTAATATCTTTTTAATAATGGTCTTGAGCGGAGTTTAAAACGCAGTCGCACGAGCAGCGAGGTGCGTTGAGACGCAATGCGATGTATGTACGTCAGTATGCCGTAGTTTGTGTATTACCTGTCTCGCAAAAGTCGCTGAGATGCAAGATCCACGTACTTCCGCTCTGTTCGTACATCAACTTATCGTCTGGGTTATGTATCCAGCGTAGATACAAAACAGCAAGCAAGTAATTCTTAATAGATACTACCAATATTGAAAACCATCATGGGATCATGGTAAGCCACCTGAGGCATCACGTTGGCCTTTCTAATGGATCGGCATAATGCGCTACATTCGCGTATCTTTTGAACAGAATGTATTTTCTTAAGATTTGATTTGTCATGCTAAGTATGGTAGATAAGTATTTCTTTAATGGTGGATTTTAAGCATAAGAACATGAACCACGAAACTTGCTGTACTTAATCTTGATGTAAAATGCACAAGGTGATAACGGGAAATTTGAATGACGATAATGACCTGAATGGTATGACAGCTTTAATAATACGAGGTCGTATATTGTACGTCCATGTACATGAGCCAATCTGCGCTAGCAGATACTGCACATTTTTCAATAATTTGCATAAATCAAGCAGCAAGCACAGACCTGACGTTCCAGTAAATCAAAACTTTATCATAAGGAAAAGGAGTGAACGTCGTTTAAGGCGTATGATTACCCGCCTAACTTTTACATCATTAAGGATGACGATTGTTGTCCCTTTAGTATCTATATACGCTTCTCGCAGCCAGGAATGAATGTCAGTTCCCATGCGTCGATACGGAATACAAAACTCCACCATCACCCAGTTATACAGTCGAAGACGAAGCGGCCCCTCCAGTCGCTCTTCCGGTACTCCAAGCCGAACAAAGACAAGCAAGCTAAGGCAAGCCAACCAGGAAAATAAAATCGAACAGGTCCCTACCAAAACGTAAGCGAAGTATATGGCTATCTTTAATGTATCTCGCCAATCCTCGGCAATGTCTGCAGTTGATGGGTTGCTGGAACTACCGCTTCCAGAAACAGCTGGGACGTACTGGAGGTATTCCAGTACAATCCGCAAGTATATCCGAACATCACCTATTACGCGGAATCCTCCAGTGCAGAGATAGCCGCTCCAGCAAGCACAAATGCCGATTGCGCCGATTAGACCTAGTTTTATGGTGGATTGCAGCTGCTCAGGGAACTCGAGCGTACGGTATAGTTGCACCATGTTTCGGCATTTCCATCCATAGAACACCAATAGTGATGGAGTGAAAGCATTGTAGAGATTGTAGAACAGGTACGCGAAGCACGAAGTGGATGTGGGGTATACAGCGAAAATCACTGCAAAGTGCAAAGAATGACGTGTCACTAGCTAAAGTCTCTATTAGCTCGCCCTCATTTAAGCGAGCGACGTCAGAGTACCCCAGGACCGGCTTTTGTCGTAACGTACCCATTTTCTTGGCTCTGGCCATAACACGAAACCATCGTCAGAAAGTAAACACGCTCGCGTCATAGCAATGTATTTGTAATTTACCGTAATGTACATACTGACGTTATCTTAGCTGTTATACATCGCATTTACCAGCAGCATTCAAAGGTAACAGTGCCAATCCCAAGAGTAGACTGCAAGTTCCAAACACATCCACTATAACACCGCTTGGAATATTTGCAAACATTAGCATCGGCAGATAAACCGGAGAGAAAGTGGAATCTGGGTACATAAATTTGCTCATGGCTACAGCGACACAAAATGTAATCAAGCGGTGTCCCAGCTCCATAGTGGCTCAATCTCACTAGAAAGAACGTGATAAACAATCAATAAATGTTCACTGCTTTGGGTGCGCATAACAGCCGCAGCAACCCCCGTTACGGAAAAACGTCAAGTGCCGAGCCAGCGCTGAGACTGGAAACGCAGCGGTAATCTAACCACTATAGTGACTGCAAACCGACCTAGAAAATCAATCGTTGCTCCTCGGCCCGATGAGCAAAAGTGTACCATGTACGTCTGATTCAACATCGACGCAGCTTATGCGTACTGTCTGCTGGGTACTATGAACGTCGATAGACAGCTACAGCAGCTGCTTCCGGGGAAGACTACATAGAAACTGGAGCGCATTTGCCGTGACTCACCAACATATGCGGCAAGGCCCACAAATTTAGTGTTAACAGAGCAGAGGCAATACATTGTATTACAAAATACGATCGACCCTATGACGAGTTAACCTGCACTTTGCGATCAGGCTTAACGGAGTTTTTTTCTAAAATGCGCATTCCATGTAATTGGAGCCGGTAATAAGCATCGCAGACGTATTAGGGTCGATCATCTATTCTGTATGCTTGATTCATCGAGATATCGATTCGCGCTTCACAGTAACTAAAACGGTAGAGGACAATACAAATTATACCGTAAGTGTGGGGATCAAATCACGAAATCAGGTACCGGCAAATCACGAAATCTACGCTGATAAGATTTGTTTGGTATGTGTTAACCGTATTTGCTGCTGGTACAAGCGACTGGTTCCAGGCATGCTCCAGGTGGTCTGGTTTTTGACAAGTCCAAACTTTTCCTTCGAACGACCGCAAATTAAATGCGAACAAGTATGAAGGTGGATCCGTGATAAGAGGAACTCTTAAATAAAATACTGTTTTCGTTTGGTTTACATTGTAATACAACTGACACAATACACCTGAACGAGGTTCAGGTAGAGGCAAACGGAAAAACTTTGATCGACATGCATAGTGTTCCCAAAGTTCGCAACCCACACGTTTACCACAGATTGACAATAATTTCAACTAAATTAGATCTGCGAAGACCGACACCGACAACGTTATGGTTTCGGCTGTTCAGCCGAATTTATATTTATGCCGCATACCGACAGCATATTCCAGCAGCGATCCAAATCTGCTCGGGTCGTGCGCTTTGGATAATCGATAATGGTGTAACAAACTCGACTTTCGTACGATAATAATTATTATGTATGAAATTAGACAAAAATTACAATCTTTCTGCTGCAGTAACCAGATATTCAATTCTCCGGGGTTCCGCCTACTGATTGAACCGTGCGCAACACACACAATTTTAGGACGATAAGGATACAGACAGCTAAAATAATAACACAGGTCTCCGGAACCGGAATTCAGGCTGAAGGATTTGGCGTTTTTCGGAACTTGTACTGGTTCGTGCGGTCAGCTTTATTTACAATGTACGTGTGCATGAATCTACGTGCGTCAGCAGGTAGTGAGAATTTTGCATATCATACATAAGTGAGTAATCAGAAAGCAAAAGCAGACCCAGCGTTTCAAAGAATTAAAATTTTAGTATAGGAAAAAGCAGTGAACGTCTTTCAGGGCGTACGATTACCCGCCTAACACTGACATCATTAAGCATTACGATTGTTATCAGTATAGTATCGTGATATGCGTCTCGCAGCCAGTAATAAAAATCACGTTCCATGAGCGGATTATTATGCTGCGGATAGGCAGTATAAAACTCCTCCATCACCCAGTTATATAACCTAAGATGAAGCGGCCGCTCTACTCGCTCCTCCGGTACTCCAAGCCACATGCAAGACAGGCAAGCCAACCAGGAGTGCAAAATCGACCAGATTCCTCCCAAAACATAAACGTAGACCATGATTATCTTGCATGTTGTTGGCCAATCCGTTGAGGTCTCCGTAGTAGCTGACGGGTTGCTGGAGCTACCGCCTCCGGGAACACCAGGGTCGTTATGTATGTATTCCAGTAAAACCAGCCAGAGTATACGAACATCACCAATGACCCGGAACCCTCCAGTGGACCGGGTGAATAGGAAGCCGCTCCAGCAGGCAAAATTGCCGATCGCTCCGAATAGTACTAGTTTTAGGGTTGATTTCACATGCCCAGAGAACCCGGGCGTATGGTACAGTGGCACCATGTTTTGGCATTTGCGTCCGTACAACACTAGCAGTAATGGAGTGACAGCATTGTAAATATTGTAGAGCAGGTATCCGTAGTATAAAGTGGAAGCGGGATATACGTCGAAAATCACTGCAAAAGAGAACGTGTAACTTCAACATCTAGTTATCAAACGATGTGCTATAATCTGCTGTCATATTACTGCCTTACTACCTTGATTATCGCAACGTTATTAATACGGGATTAAGTGCAAACTATAGTATGATGTTACACGGGCATTTACACGTCGCCTTTACCAGCAGTATTCAAAGGTAACAGGGCTAATCCACACAGTAGACAGCAAGTTCCAAACACATCCACTAGAACGGCGTGTGGAATGTTTACAAAGAGCAGCATTGGTACAAACACCGGGGAGAACACCAAATCTGGGTAACAAATGTTGCTCATAACGACAGCCAGACACACTGTGAATAAACGCTATATATTAGCTCCATAGTGGATAATGCAAAGGCGAGCACGGAATGAAAAATTATAATTGTTCACTAGGTGCGCATAAGTTTATGACGGCCGCAATAACTCGCACAACGTACTAACCAAATGTGATGATCCAGCGATGAGAATGAACACAAAGCGTTACTCTAACCAGTGCTGCTATTATTACAGTATGTGCGGGCAATACTGTCACAAGCATCTTCGGTCATTTCAGTAGTGCACTTCGATCGCATTTACACCCTTCCTAATAAGTTTTCCTACTCCGTGCTTCCTTGAGATTAATGAGATACAATATAAATTGAAGTTTGTGATAACAGAGTCTGAGGAGGAAGCTGCGAGAGAATTAAACCGAAAATTACCGATGCCCGAAAATCACTTTCACTCACTGCACTTTCTTGCTGAGGGTTCGGAAAATCCCTCCACCAAGACGGGGGAGAATAAATTCAATGTTATGGTTAATCATGATAAAAGTACTTACGGTCACTTTGCTGAGTAGGCACGGGTTCCCGGAATCGTGTTCAGGTTAGGCAGCAAACCGTTTTTCACTAGCTAGTAATACCATGGACGTCTATGGGAGTCGGGAACTGTTCAAGCGCAAAAATTCTATATCCTCATAGAAGTGATGACGCTTTAGACGGTCTTTCGAATTCTGCATAACCGAGTGATCAGTATTCGAAAGCGACTAAATTGTCTGGACCACGGAACATACGCAAGTAATAATAACAATCGCATCCTCATTCTTCGATTACTGTGCGTGCACAGATAGTAAGCACAGCTGTACTCTGTGTCCAGAAAGATTCACCGTGAAAAGTTGTATCGGTGTAGTAGGTTTCCCGGTTGCGGAAAGCTTCGACTGGCTCTTTGGTACGCTGTAACCATTTTGTAACAGTATTGCCCAAACATGCTGTATTTTCATGACTGCATACCGATTGAGAAAATCCATCGCTGCTCGCGGCTTCGATGAGCAAATCGCACTACGTTTGATTCGTCATCGACGATGAAATTTGTACACTCGATATGCTGGGTACTCTGAACGCCGACAGAAAGGTACAGCATCTCCTTTCCCGGCTTTCCGTACGAAGAAAACCATTGAAATTTGAGAACACTTACGTACTCTGACTCATCAAGATGATACTAGCAAGTTTAAGGCGTGCGGACAGTCTGCGTTTGATCGTCCAAAGGTCGATTCGGATTAGAATTTTATCATGGGTACTAATGCTAGCCTACTGCGCAGATGGTAGCGTGTAGAGCGCTGGCGCTTTACATGCCGGCAAATCACGATCACTACCGTAAAGATTTTGTATCAGTCTGAATTCATGGCTTAGAATCTGTAAGGATACAAGCGAATTTCGCCTTATATAGACAAACTGAACAGCAAAAGTGGGAAGCGCGAGGATTTAGCTTGTTAACGTCCTCGGCGTTTTACTTAGACCTATAAGGTCCGAGATTATTGTTTCGAGATACGGATGTGCCAGTATCATTTCTGGCAGCACTATCGAATGTTCTAATGTTCGAAATGTATCGAAAATGGTACCGGTATGGCGGTATCTGTTTGCAAGACCTTGTCTTTCTCAAATCAGTCCGCTCAAGAAATGAAAGGGACTCTAAACGGAGTACGCACCAAATCGGGGCTGTTCTCCATTTCTCCCACTTTGTGAATATAACTGACTATGTACCCGTGATTGTCGGTACTAAGTAATAGACTGTACCGCAGCCCGGTAAACAGCAACGCTTGTGACTGTTGCAGCTCGTATAAACAGTAGCCGGCATCCCCTGTTTCAGAATCTGATCGATACTTATTCGGGCATCCCAAATCGCGGAAGACTGCTTGTACTACCATTTCCCTACAGAGCTTAAGTAATACGTTACCAAAATTGAGGAGATTTCTAGTCCGCAAACTAGACCTCCGGGCCAATGTAACTGCATAGATGCGCTTGCTTGATAAGCCACAAAGGATGTCAGGAAAGCGAAGTGACTATATTTGGCATCGTTTTCACAAAAATATACTTTTTGAAGTACCAGTTAAGTGGCTTTGCGTAGTAAACCTGAAAAGAGGAAAACGCTAAAACTCCTGTACGAAAGCATCGCATTGATATATAAGCGAAGACCTTCCTGCCTCCTGTTTGTCGTCTACTTCTTACCGAATAATGCGGATTCAACCGTAGAAAAATTATCCATTTCGGGTGTACCGCTGTTAAAATGCGTGATAGCTGCAGCTACTGTATACTGAAATACGGATGATTACGGTATGGAAGGCTTGGCACCAGAATTAGAAAACACCGAACCGAATCAGCCCATATGGATGATTCGGTCACGTGTTTCCTAGTTCCAATGCAGGACGCTTCTCAGTGAAAACGTGTGTGTTAATTGTACAAGCATTCCGTTCTCAAGATGAATGGCACCTTGAAATGAGAATACAAATGCTTGATAGCCGAATGATTTATTTCGCACCTTGTCTTCTCCAAACACAACCATCTCATAATCCAGAAGATGCACCAGCAGCCGTCGACCGGACATGGACTTGTCTTTAGATAACTAGATAGCCGCCATAGTCGATCTATCCGTCATTCTGAGCGCTGTCAGATTCTGCAATAATTTCCCACGTTACTGACTTACGGGGCCGGAAAATCCATACCGAGCAGTGCTCTGCGTAGCATGCTCAGCTCCGTAAGCAGACCAAAATTGCGCTGCGTTGGCTGGCAGAGAGCTTCTGTGGAGAGAATATTGTTTTCTACGATTCCCTTCAATTCAGAAAATTCATTTCGATCGGGCGGGCCACCAAAGCAGGTCTGCCACCATTGTTGCAACAGATTACAGAAGTTCTGCAGGTTTTTGGTGAACCTCCAAGCTCTTCGACTCGACACAAAATGTGAAAAAACGGTGTGTTAGCTCCGTGGGAACTAAATTTTAACCGAAAGCACGTGAAAACAGCCAAGTGTTCACTCATCACTGTACTAGGTGCGTATCAGTTTCTAACGGTTACAGACAAATAAGACAACCGGATGTGTTGATCCAGGTATGAGAAAACGAACCGTTACTCTAGCCTGTGTTGTTGTTATTATATGCATTCATGAATGCATTCCGATTCAGAAAATCAATCGCTGCTCATAGGCCCGATGAGATCGATCCATCCGCGACGCAGTTTGTGCGCACGATCATTCAATTACTCCGGGCGACGACCGAAAGCTGCGCGTAAAGGAGAGCATAAAAATTAGAGCATTTAGCCATTTACAGACTCCTCACCAGCATTAGTGGAATGTCGCTACAGGTTCACGGGCGTGTGCAGACATTCTGCGCTTGATCATTCCAAATATCGATTCGCATTTTACCGTAGCTAAGAAGTTGCGCCGGCAACAATGGTGATTATGTATGAAACACAGGTCCTTTAGGCACAAGCAAATCACAATCACTGCGGTTATTAACATTAGTACGCTTTCGCGGATTACGCGCTAGACGCATCCTGCGGTTAACAGGCAAGTGAATGAGCAGCGTGAATGGTTCGATCGAGCGTTCGTGTGGACGACGGTAACTGACTGTTTTCTTATTTTGTTTGCATTTTGGGATTTGTTTGCCGTGTTTCTTGATAGTGGACAGGGGTGGATGGTGACCTTCCCTTGATTTTGTGTGTCGTGAAGAATAGCCATATTCTCGTAGAACGCCTGATCGGCAATCCACCAGGTGAACCTTCTGGTTCGTGTTTATGGCGGCAGTAACGATTCAGGTCCGCCACGACTCACTTGAACGATCAAATAGCAGAATTTCAAAGTCAATCGTGAAAGTGCGATATGCTTTTGTGACGCAGTGCGGTGCATATTAAATTTTGTTATGTCGTGATCGTATCCGCGATAATATGCCGGTACATATTCCTTCTATGCCGTTCAGTTCGGTACCAAACTGTTACCCATAGACGACAGCACAAGCCTAGAACAACGCGACTGCGAAAAATAACCCGACTCGCGTGAACAATTGGGCCTTATTCGGGTATTTTACGGAATACTGGAACAGGAGGCATCTTCGTTCTGCTTTTAATGTAGCATGGAGTTATCAGTGCAGGCAGGTACTGTATAATTTCTTCCATACCAAGGGGAATATCAAGAAGCAAACAGAGACAAAACGTCGCAGTGAATTATAATTTATAAATCCAATTAAA
Source organism: Paramacrobiotus richtersi (assembly GCA_034698045.1). NCBI lineage: Eukaryota > Metazoa > Tardigrada > Eutardigrada > Parachela > Macrobiotidae > Paramacrobiotus > Paramacrobiotus richtersi. The sequence goes on from JAQGAU010000029.1 coordinate 15,133, forward strand.
GTTTCAAGATGAGAAAAATGAGTGAACGTCGTTTAGCGCGTGTAATTACCCGCCTAACGCTTACATCATTCAGGATTATGATTGTTGCCCGTAAAGTATCCCGATATGCTTCTCGCACACAGTAACCAATATCATGCTCCATGCGCCAATAAGCAATATAAAACTCTTCATTCACCCAGTTGTATAACCTCAGATGAATCGGTCCCTGTACTCGCTCCTCCGGCAATCCCTCCAACATACACGGAATGCAACCCAGCAAGGAACACACAATCGAGACGGGAGCTCCAAAAATGTAAACCCAGTGCATGAATGTCACCACCGCAGCCAGCCAATCCGCCGAGGCGGTTGCCGTTGATGGGCTGCTCGAATTACCGCCTCCGGAAGCAGGTGGGATGTACTGAAGGTATTCCAGCAGAGCCACCAAGATAATCCGAACATCACCGATGATCAGGAACCCCCCAGAAGAACCGCTGAAGAGATAGCCGCTCCAGCAGACACACATGCAGATCACCCCGAATAGCCCTAGCTTTATGGTAGGTTTCAGGCGCCCAGAGAACTCGAGCGTGCGGTATAGTGGTACCATGCTGCGGCATTTACGGCCATATAACATTAATAGGAATGGAGTGAACGCATTGTACAGATTGTAGAACAGGTACGCGGACCGTGAAGTGGATATCGGGTATACCGTAAATATCACTGCAAAAATGCCGTTTTCTTCAGAATAGTGTAGTATATCGACTGTAAAGTATAATGGTTTACAGTAATCTACCGTGACGTATCGTAAAGTAATTAGTTCGTAAACGTCGCATTTACCAGCTGCATTGAAAGGTAACAGCGCTAATCCAAACAGGAGAATGCAAGCTCCAAAGACATCCACTAGGACAACACTGGGAACATTTCTAGTGATTAGCGCCGGTACAAAAACAGGGGACAAAATAGAGTCTGGGAAAAAGAGTTTATTCATAACTAGGATCACAAATAACATGAAAATACGTTCCAACAGCTCCATTGTGACTCAGTGTTAACAGAAAACTTGATAAACAATCAAATGTATTCACTTTATTGAGTGTAAGCTACAGCAACCCAGTAAAATGAAAACCTGAATGTATACGCATATCGAACCAGCAATGAGACTGTATGCGAAGCGTTAATCTAACCAGAGTTGGTAATATTAGCAATTGCATACCGATTTAGAAAATCGATCGCTGCTCGAACCTGCTCCATACGATCAGATCTAGTGTGCTACATCTGAGTCGTCAACAGCGAGACAGTTTGTGCTTACCTTTGAGAGGATCCGCATTTTGTGTACTGGTACTGCGCGTCATATTACTGGGAGTCTGAGGATCGATAGTCTGGGCTTGCTTCAGAAAATAGCGATTCGCATTTAACATTGGCTAAAAATACCAGCCTGACGACTATTTGCGGAACGCAGTGGCGCTGGTGGCACCCGCAAATCACGACCCCTGCCGCTAATAACATTAATTTTGTTAACTAACACGGATATCTGTACGTGAACCACACATTAGATAGACCATACAACCAGGTACTAGCAAAAGTTGGAAACGCAGGTCAAACATAACTGGAAATCATTGAAAAAAATAGGTGTGGGGACCGATGCGGTACGGCTCCGTGACACGCGGGAATGACTGGGTTACATGCGCGCCGGCCTAGTGCATAAAGAACCGATTTCTTTACGTACTGGCTTACCATAACTTAAGCGTTTAGCGCGTCGACCCCTTTTGAGGAGGGTGCACATGGCGTTACGAGCGATAATGATTCCACATAAGATATTTATGCACGGCAATAATATTGCCTCGGCAAAAGCGTCCACTTTGAATCTGCAATGAGATCTTCCCCAGCAACCTTGTTTTCGTATTCCGTATTTGTGTCTCTACTCGTTTGCCCAGCTAGTAAAATTTGCAGCTTCGTTTTGCATGATCAAAACAGAAGCAGCCCGGTCAAAATTTCTGCGAACAACATTTTTGCTTTCGGGGCAGTTTTGACATTTTTCACGAGCTGGCGAGAATGACAGAAATGTGTGAGTGGGAAGGCAAAACAATGCTATAGCGAAGCTCCAGCAAACTGATTAGCAATAAAACCCGTGCCAGAACGTTGGTTTCTAGGCATCCAGCAAGCAATCTCATTTGGCATACTGTACTGTTGCCAGCATTAAACATCTGGTCTGCGTTGAATCTTCCGAGTGCCAAATATCAAAATCTGATCCCTTTCTTATTTAAATTTTGGACAGATCAGTTAAACAACAAGAAAACCCATAGCTCATCGTGGTACGGCGAACATCCACTGCAGTGAGGTTAGCGAAAGGCTGACACCTGAATATTATGAACCATCCACCACCACCCCAAACCAACAGCGCGTTTACTGCTGTGGAAGCCTTCACTTGCAAGGGTACCTAAGTTCGGTAAAACTCTCAAGTTATTGACAACCCGCACGAAGTACTGAAACAAAATGCCTGAAATTCATAACTTGTTCGCTTCTACTGTAAACAAGTTTTTGTTTTTTTCCAGAGTTTTCGACTGACAAGATTTGAGGGCTCTGCTTTGGGTGATGTTTCTGCCAAAGAAAATGGCTCCGATTTGAGAACATATGGTATAATACAAGATAAATTCGCGCTTCGATACCAGAGTGTGGAAGTCGCAAATACGTTCATTCAACTCACATTTACTTCGTTTCACGGCAGCTAATGCCTATGCAACATTTTATGTATTAACGTTCTGAGAATGGAAAGCACATTTCAGTAGAGCGCTAAAGTGCCGGTAAAGCGCTAAGTCTGGCCTAAGTTTCTAACACTTGTCGGTACAATTCGACGGTTTTTTTTGTTGCCTGGTCAACCTAAACAGTCAATTCTTTTTGATGTCCAAGGAAGTCGTTGTCGCCTTTCCTTTGGGTGCTTACAGCCATTCATGAAAATGCAACAGTGGTCACGGTGAAATTCTAAATGACTGCCGGCAGCCTACCTTGCGCTCTCCAGGGTTGTTGCCATGATCCGTCACGCACTTCCCAGAGCAGCAGTCCTGATTAATATGGCATAAAACGAATCTCCATCCACAGATCGCCATGATTGTGCTGTTACATCCTGTGCTGGAAGACACACGCACAGGATGTGACAACACAATTATAACGATATATGGATCACCTAACACGTTAAAACCTTTGCTGTGACCTTTCTATCAAGATCAAAAATAAGAAGCACATATCAACGCCACGCGAACTCCAGAACCAGACAAACTGAGCAATTTCTGGGTCATGATTAGAACGATGGCCCAGAAATTGCTCCTTTTCTCAGGTATTTTCCACAAATTTTTTCCACCGCAGTTACAGAAGTAAAATGTGCTGAAGTGAAAAAAGGAACGTCCCGGAAAATCTGATATGCAGTCGCTTGGCTGCAACTTGCAAGAGGGCTTTACATACTATGTTCTTTACAATCACCTGGAATGGTTCAGATTCGTAGTGAAATAAGAATGAGTTTACTGCAAATGCTTCGGTAACGTGTTGGGCTGGAATACGCGGCGATAAAGCAAAATTAAAGCTATTCTCCGCCGCTTGCATAGAAAGCAGTTTTTCTGGAGCGAAACGCTTAAGTTAGAGTTAATAGTGCAGAAGCAGACACTTCATGTATGTAGTAGTACAGAAGCAGACACTTTATGTAATAATGCTGAAACAGACACTTTATCAAGTGCAGTTGTGCAAGGCCCAACGGTTCATTTACATGAAACATACGTAACGCTACTTGTCTCAGCGGAACTAACCGCATTAAGGGGACTTTCGGTTTGCAGTTCATGTTGTCAGTGCATGGATGCAGACAACAGACAACACCTTTACAATGGCTTCGAAAGTGAAAAGATGGACCTTCATTGTCCTTTTGTCCGTTTGTGCGTGCAATGAGCGGTTGTTCTGCAATATGGTCAAAAAGTTTGAACAGAGATTCCGCTTTGACGAAATCTGGTGTGCCTATAAAACAAGCGAATCATGAAGACAAAAAAAGGGATTTGTATTCGTACTGTCGGTTATGCTGACTGACTACCCGAGTTCCGTCCACTTTTTGAATAATCTACATAACCCGTTTTGAAATAATCTTGTCAAGTAACTGACTACTCTGTAATCTTGGTTCATACGTACTTACTGGCTGTATATGTACCACATCAGTCAGCATTGCTGGTCAGCACTCATCAGTCAGTACTCATCAGTCAGCACTCAGCAGTCAGCAATGGTGGCCAGCAGTCAGCAACGCAGGCAGGTAGTCATTATTGAAGGTCACATCACCGTGGTCAACAGCCAACACTGTTCGATGGTTTGAACTGTTGCTAGTATGGACTCTGGTCTAGCAGCGGCCATATCGCTTGAAAATCGTTAATCGCAAGTGTGCCGTTCACTCGTCAAATATGACTACAAAAATCGTCACCACAAGGGACCAGTGGTTTTACGAAACAATAATTACTAAACATACGAGTAAATTGAAATATCGGTTGTAAAATATGATTCTGCATGATATAAAACCGATCATATAGATATAGATTAGTATGTCTAACTAATATCGTTTTGTCAAAACCACTGGTCAGTTGTGGTGGTAACTTGGTAATCATGTTTTGCGATTGACCCGCACACTTGTGTTGGGTTGGTTTATAGCAATATTGCCGCCACGAAACCACAGTTTGCACCACAACTGATGAGTGCTGACCAGCAAAGCTGACTGATGAGGTACATATGTACCCGTACTTACTGTAGTGAACTCTGCATCTTATCGTGGGACATGATACCACTCTTACTGCTCTGCGTCCTTTTATCGTCGTTTTAGGAGTGAACACAACTTGGGTATCAGCATAACAGATCCTTATCTGTGACAGCTCATGGTATGCAAACTTATGGCGTTCGTGTACACAGAGGTCAATAAACGCGGCGTGCACTAATGGAAGCCCGCGCTCATGTCCAAGCTTCCATTAGTACTGTCGAAGTATGAAACGCGTCGCAATGGTTAACAGCAAGTCAGTTGAGTTACCTTTTCGGGCGTTTCTCAATATTTCTATTAGCGTGTTTGAACGATTACTTCATTTTGACGAGATGCGCATCAGCAGATACGGATGGATTGTTAAGGGAAACGGTGACAACATGTAAGTATGACATTAGTCCATCTTATCCTAAAACGGCATTTTGGACAAGGCTTTCCGATAAAGGCATTGCAGCAATCCCGAGTTTGCCATCAGGAGAGCTATCTATCTCTAGTTATTCATTTACAGAGCCGCAAATACAACGCTGAGCCGTGCCCTGCATAGCGTGTCCAGCTCCGTACAGTGAGTAAACAAATAAAATCGCACTGCGTGACGTGGCAGATACTGTATGGGAGACAATCCAGTTTTCTACGCTTCCGTTCTCGGGAACAATTTATCACCGTCTGGCGGACCACCTGGGACGCATTCAAACACCGACACATTTTTCGACTGTATTCACGCATGCCCCAGGTGGTCTGGTTCTTGATAAGTGTCCTGATTCTTCCTTCCACCGACAGCAAATTAAATACAAACCAGTATAATGGTGATAGGAGAAGCTCATAATACTGGTTTTGTCTGGCTGACAACTTGAAATTACGACACAAATCACACAACAGACACCATCCACGTGAATGAAATACAGACAAGCGAAAATACTTTAAGCGACATACATAGTATTTTGGAAGTTCGCAGCCCACGAGTTCAGCGAAGACTGACAACATCTGCGAAGGCCGACAACATTGTGGTTTTTGCTGTTCAGCCGTATTAATTTTATACTCCTGCCGCATGCAGGCAGCATATTCCAGCAGCGCTCGATACAGCGATCGATTTTGCAGAAACGCCGCACTGTATGTCTATCGCCACGACTGCTGACTGTGTGCACTAAGTGCGTATAATTTTATAGCAACCGCAATATTACACGCACCACGGAACAACCGAATGTGCTGATCCTGCGATGAGAATGGAAACCAAGCGTTACTCTAGCCGATGTCGATATTTTGATGACTGCATAGTAGTAGTGCATACCGATTTAGAAAACTAATCGCTGCTCGTGGCGCCGATGAGCAAATCGCAATACGCCTGACTCGTCATCGACTATGAAATTTGTGCACCCGATCTGCTGGGTATTCTGAACGCCGACAAACAGGTACAGCATCTCATGTTTGATGCCCGCACGTAGAAAAACACAGAAATTGGAGAACACTGACTCTGACTCATCAGTATTATGAGCAACCAGCTGCACGCTGACGGGCGTGCCGACGATCTGCGTCTGAACGTCCAAAGATCGATTCGAATTAAAATTTTACCATGATTAAAAATTTGAGCATACGGCGCAGATGGTAGCTTGTGGAACGCTGGTGCTTAACAACTCACGAGTTACGCTTCAGAAGTCACGATTACTACTGAACAAAAGCAGTCATATCAGTTTGAATTCATGCGAAGCCACTCGCTAGTAATTAAGAGAACAATAGTGCATTGTTTCTATATCTAGAGTAAACAGTAAACAGTATATAGAGTAAACAATGTCATTGTTCTCTTAATTACTAGCGAGCGGCTTCGATTCATGGCTTCGAATCTGTTAGGTTCCAAGTGAATTGCACCCTATATACACTACCCAAAATATAGGAAACGTGAGAAGCGCGAGCATAGGGTTTTGAAAGCTTCTTAAGCATATAGCTAAGCTCCACAGCTTAATCAAGAGTAAAAATTACTTTCTGATCGGTTACTGAACTTCATCTCAAAATCATTAACACACATGCTGGCTGCTGCACACGGATAAAACCACTAAGTCGGTGACTGCCTATTTCCTCCATGTTTTGTGATTTGTTTACGGTGTTACTTGATAATAAACTGGTGGACGGTGACCTTCCCTTGATCTTGCGTGTTGTGAAGAACAGCGGCACAGCCGTATTCTTGTGTTACGCCTAATCGGCAACCCACAAGACTCCTGGGTTGTGTTTATGGCGGCAGTAACGATTCAGGTCCGCCACTAATTCACTTGGACGATCAAATAGCAAAGTGCTCTTCGCCATTAGCGATGCAGTTTGTGCGTAAAATCTGTTAGGTATCTGATCGGAATGTCGACAGACAGCTGCACCAGCTTTCCGAGAAGAAGGTGGATATCATAGAGAACTTGCAGTGACTTACCAGCATTTATGACAAAGCACCGGCATGTTTGTTTTACGGACCAGTGGCTTTTTTGCCTAATTCGATCGACTTGATGAATCATGTTTACAAGCACTGCGCCGTTACATTTGGTGTAGTGTTGTCGAAAAGCATTTTTCATGCAACTGGAACCGGTAATGAATGTGATTCAGGATTCGCTCTTATTTGATTTTATCCAATGTCATTGCAAAGAGAAGCGTTCTGCTGTGATACCTGGAGAAAAGTAATATATCCTGCTGGTATGTTTCATGTAAACTTCAACAGGATGCTTCATTAGATAAAGACAAAGGGATCGGAAGTGCAGAACGTGGCAACGCCTATCGAGTTCCCATGTGGTTGATGCATGACGGGATCAACCTGTTCTTATGCCCAAGAACCTCTTGCATATTGTATACCGCTCTTTGAGCTGGTGCTCGAAACAATGCAGCCTTGTTAAACTGTCTAATGTCCAGACTGTCGTATAATGATAACCGACCTCATACTCTGCCCGACCTCATACACGCCCCTGCCAGAAAAATCTGGGGGAATAAAGTTGTTGTACTCTAGTTACCTTAGGCATTACGAAGTTCACGTTCCCGAAAACTAAGCATCGAAGGTTACCGTCTTTGCCTGAAAGCGTATGTACATTTTTGTGCGTGGTAAACTCACGTGTTTCTTGTATCATGTATAAACAGCAGCACATAAGGGCACTTTGAAAGTGCATTGCTATTTATTTGTGCAAAATCGCAGAGATGTACATCTGTATGAGGATTTTATTGTTTCAGTATGCGCGTGTATAACTAAATTTCCGCACCACTGCCAAACATCTGCATTATAATTTCGCTATTACTGTACTGAGAAATTGAGAATTTAGAAATCCCCGCCAGCAGATACGCTCTGTGTGGTGTAACTGTAAACTGTATGCACTTATTTCCAAAGCCGTGCAGGACGGCAGGAAAGTGAGGTGCCATATAACTTCTATAATCGTTTTTGATTACCTTTGCGTGGAACAGTAGCTAATAAGTATCCTTAGTTTCAACGTAAGCGTGAAAAGAGGAAAACGCTAAAACTTCTTTGCAAAAGCTTTACATTAATAAATACGCTTCGTCTGTTCGTCCCTGTTGTTATTTTGTCAGTTCCTTATACAATGCAAATTGAACCGCAGAAAAATGTAGTTCGGTTATGCTCCCGTTGAGCATAGTCGTAATATCTGCAGCCCCACTGAAATACAACGTTTGAAATCTGTCATGCATCCACTGAATTAGGAAACTTTTGAGCCCATCCGCCCGTTCCGGCTGATTCGGCTCAATGTTTCCTAATTCCCAGGACGCTTTTACTGAAAGCGGTCGTGTCAGTTATACCAGAAATCCGTCCTCAGACCTAAATGGCATTTCGGCGTGAAAGCAGAAACGCTCGATAACTGGATGACTTTTTTAGCAGGGCGTTGTCTTCTCCACACGAAGCCGTGGATAATTTAGATCCTGGACAAATGGACAGCTAAATGGACATCGGACTCATTCGAGCGTCTCGATAAACAGATCCCGGCCTTCGTCTTAAGAACTGTTGGAACCGCGAATGGTTTCCATCATTGTTTGCTTCCGGATCCGGTGCTAATTTTCTCAGGCCGGTCTCCATAAGTTCCAGTAAGCAGACAGTGCGTAATTCGTTTATTACGGGTCGACCACCTGAAGCGTATCTGGCAACCCCTCGCTTTTGCGATTGATTACAGGTATGCTACAGGCAGTCTGGTTGTCTTGTTAATAATCGTTCCCGGCTGTTCTTTCACACAACCGCAAACTGAAGTTCATGAACAATTCATCTGCATACGAAATGCAAGGAACAACATGTACCCGAATGAACTAAAAGGAATTCAAAATGTTTTGAGCGATATACCCTGAACACTTAAAACCAACCATGTTCTGCAAACATTCACGATATTTTCGCCATGGCTTCCGCTGTTCATGGAGTATTTATAATGCCAGTCGTAGCACATACCGACTGCATAATCCAGCAGCGATCTATATCTGGATTTCAATGCGCTTGAGCGATCGATAGCGGTCTTCCCTAACTCGATCGCCGGACTGTGAACCCCGCCCGGCGATTGAGTCTGTGATCGATGTGCGGTTCATGTATATCGGTTTATTCGTCCTTCGTGTGTATTGCTGTCTGTTGTGACGTTGTTGTCTTAATGTACTGCCAATACGAGGTTCACATGCAGGGTTGTCCTTCACGACACTCTGATTGCTCAAGGAAATGCAACCTGTCACGACTTGTTGTTTCATAGATAGAAAAATTGACTGAATGCACTGAGATGTACGATCTAGCTCCACCCACTCTTGTGAGACTTTGGCGTACCAACGCACATTGGAACAGCTACCATAATCCCGTACAAAAACGAAGGTGTTGCTCTCCAGCATTACCCCTGTCAGTGGGCGTGGTGATTAATTAAAGTGGAAATTCGCTCTGTACATACTTTTATTGATAGCTGGTGCTGGACTGGAACATCAGTCTGAAGGGCATGCCGGAGTACTGTTTGTATGATTTCGCAAAAAAAACGCTCTCCGCATAGAATGTGAAATCAAATGGCTCGGTGCACGTTAGCTAGGTAAACCGGCAGTGCAATTCAAATTCACATAATTATAAGATTGACACTGGTAGCTTTCATACTACTGATCTGAGGAGCCCGAATTTCTGGATCACAAACCTCCATATGGAAATGCTGGTATGTACATGTGGGTATCTCCCTTTTATACACCTGCATGAACCGCGCACTGCTAACAGTTAGCGTACATTTTTGATTTTTCCATACACACAGGGTACCTTGGTACCAAATTTATATACGTTTCAGTTAACTTTGTCGCCTGCTATTCACAGAATATCAGTTAAAGTGTAATGAACGATGTTGTTCGGTTGTAGTTCGGGATGCAATACACTATATAGCAGATTATATTATTATTATAGCTATACAGATATTTTTAAGATCTACAACCGGATGAATTTCGATCTGCCAACGTACATGCACGACCTTATTCCATTCAAAGATATTGCGCAGCGGTACCAATTACGGCGCAAGGAACGGATCGAAATTACCGCTAAGCGAAGCATCGGAAAGACAACCCTGGCAATGCGACTTAAGAATCTTTTTTCGAACATCATGAAGTGTGGGGAAAATATCTTTGAGTGTAACTCTGTGCAGCTTTTCTTGTCTTTGGTGGAGTCTAAAAATCTTTGGTAGCTTTGGTCTTCTGGTTATTGTACTTTTGTAGAACAGACTTTGAGTGCCAGTTGGTTTGTCTGCTCGGTAATAAACAAACAAACAAACAAACGGAAATAAGAAACTGACGAGAACACCGATACGGTGCCGTGGTAGTTCCGATAGAAAGTGATAAACTGAAAGCGCTGGGCCAGTCTTCTATTGCATGTGGCTCGCTGCAAGGCAGTCCAGCAACCGATGTGCGAGAAACCAAAGGGCAAAAACCAGTATTTCGACACGCCAAGGAATAGGTATTCCAGTCAATTGGCTAATAACTGGGAAATTTTTGGACTAAAAGTTACATAAATTCCTCCTCATGAAAAGGGTTACCAGTGTCAGGAAAAAACAGAAGAAATTGCATTTCATTTCATTTCACATTTCCAAGCCAGCAGTCAAATACATGACTTATTTAAGGCAAGTAGGGGTTACGCAGCCGAAGCCGCTCGCTAGTAATTAAGAGAACAATGACATAGTTTACTCTATATACCGATTACGGTGATATAGAAACAATGCACTATTGTTCTCTTAATTACTAGCGAGTGGCTTCGACGCAGCACCACGCTAACAGATACCAACACAGTACCAAATCTAATGGGACATGCAGGTGGAGTCATGCAATACTAAACCAATACAGCATCAGCACTCTTAACTTCGCTATAGAAGAAGAACATAATATGAGCGCTGCTGCAAATAACCAGCCCTGGGATTCCTACCGCGGCTAGTCTTGCTTGCATCCGTAGCACCGGCCTAAACAGAGGCCAGGCTTTGATAGTTTGGATCTTTTTTTCTAGTTTCGTTTCAATTTTATTGTTAACACGCCTACTGGTACATACATACGTCAGCCTATGCACGGCGAATTTGCGAATTTGTACTTTGAATCATATGGAACCAACTGGCTTTCCGGCAAGATAACAAGGTGAAATACGCTATACTGGCGTACCATTTGAGCAGATATATGAAGGGTATGTCGGAGTGTAGGTATATGACTTCACAACGAACGGCCACAACAACGAAAATTTATCCGCAAAGAACCTGAAATAAACTAAAAGCTGGCTGTACACTAGGTAACCCGTGCAGTGTACTGTAGGAACATAATTGACCAGACTGACATGGACAGCTTTCATACTACTTCTACTAACCTGTGGAACCAGCATTTACAGCCACAAACCTCCATATTTGACGGAATGCAGGTACATCTTCATTTTATACGTTTGCATAGACCTATCACCGCAAGCAGGTACTGTACCGTTTTGCATACTACAGCACTGTGTACACGAGTCCAGAAGGAATTAAGAAGCTAACACACACCAAACGTCACAGGCAATTAACATTACGCATCAGAATTTCAGAATTTCAGTACAAGAAAAAGCAGTGAACGCCGTTTGGCGCGTGTAATCAGCCGCCTAACGCTTAGATCGTTAAGGATTACGATTGTTGTGCCTACAGTATCTCTATAAGCTTCTCGCACCCAGTAAAGAATCTCACGTTCCATGCGATCGTAGGGACTATAAAACTCCACAATTACCCAGTTATACAGCCTATGAAGAAGATGTCCTTGTATGTGCTGCTCCGGCACTCCATCCCACAGACACTGAAAGCACCCGAACCAGGAAAACACAATCAGAACGGGTGCTCCCGAAAGGTAACTGTCGCTCATGATTGTCTTGACTTTAACAAGCCAATCCGCCGAGTCGTTGGAAATTGATGGGTTTCTGGAACCGTCGCTTCCGGAAGATGCTGGGACGTACTGAAGGTACTCCAGTACAGCCAGCAGGAATATTCGAACATCACCAATGACTCGGAACCCTCCAGAGGAATTGCTGAACAGAAAGCCACTCCAGCAGACACATATGCAGAGTGTGCCGATTAGCAGTAGTTTTATGGTGGATTTCAGGCGTCCAGAGAACCCAAACGTACGATATTCTGGCACCATCTTTCGGCATTTGTATCCATAGACCATTAGTAGGGATGGTGTCAAAGCATTATAAAGATTGTAGAACAGGTAAGCGAAGCATGAAGTAGATGTGGGATAGACCTTGAAAATCACTGTAAAGAACAACGTTTTACTTCGGAGTATACTACTGTAGATAATAATTGTTTACTGTGTTCTACTGTAAGGTTACGCAGCTTTAGCTCTTACCAGCAGCATTCAAAGGTAACAAAGCTAATCCAAACAGCTGACTGCAAGCTCCGAGGACATCCACTAGAACGGCGCTTGGAACATTTCTAAAGATTAGCGTCGGTACAAAAACAGGGGAGAAAGTGGAATCTGGGTAAAAAATTTTGCTTAGAACTGCACAAACACAGAAATTTAAAAGTCGCTCCAGCAGCTCCATAGTGAGTAAATCTTACTAGAAAACGTGGTAAACACTCAGAGCTAAGGAATTCGCTTTCTTGGGTGCATAAGTAGGGTGTATCTAAAACGTGGCGACCACGGACGTGGTTGTGGTCGGCTGTGGTTGTGGTTTCCGGTAACCTTTGTGGTCGTCAGTGGTCGACGGTGGTTGTGGCTTTCTGTGGTTATTCGTGGTCGGCAGTGGTTGTCGTTGAATGCGGTCAAGACCTTGCCGTTCAGAGGCCAGCATCATCAGCGGATCAGTGAATTCGGCGATAGATTCAGCGGCCCCTGAGCACGCTTAAGTTGAGCGCATTATCCGGTGCAGTTGCGAACAATTTGGCACCCTTAATTCACTGATGATGTAGCAAAATTCAGCTGACTACCAAGAAGGGATGGGAATGATCGGCTTCATCCATGCTGGATGATCCAGCAGTTGAATACATCTTATCTCAGCAAAGGGATTTAAAATGGTGCGGATTATTTAAATGTAAGGGCAGCCGAGCGTTGCACTGGCCTCTCACGACACTTCATCGCGCGCATTGTTTAGCATTGACATATGCCTGCACAGCATTCTCTGACGAATTGTTCGATGTAAGTTTGCTGACGCTTCGCTTGGAATATGTCGTAGGGCTGCAAGCTGCGATCTCGTGCCATAATGCGCGCTGTTTCCTCCACGCTGATTTTCCTTGGTTTGACGCTCCTGCTTGATTTTCTTTGCCGCTTCATTTATACTAGCCCCACGAATTAACATCACTGCAGTTTCCATTAGGCCAACAATGATTGTCTCAGCGAATATTGTGTCCTTTCCGGTATCTTCTATATTCCGTGATTTTTTGTTTAGCGGCCTGATGCAATACTAAATCTTCGCAGTCACTCGACGCAGTGCCAGGTCTGCGCACTTGGTGGTCCGTTGTTTTATTTTATTCGATATGGAGTAGAATATGCAAACTGAGCGGGTTTCTTTGTTGAACGCCAAAGCGCAAAAATCTCAGCGGCGAAGAAGTTGAACGGCAAGGTCTTTCCACATTCAGGGAACCACATTCAGCGACATCCACCGCCGACCACGGATAACCACAGAAGGCCACAGAAACCCACAACCACCGTCGACCACTGACGACCACAAAGGTCACCGGAAACCACAACCACAGCCGACCACAACCACGTCCGTGGTCGCCACGTTTTAGATACACCCGCATAAGTATGACAGGAATCGACAGAAAAGCCAAGGCTGAATGTATCGAGACAGAGACTTGGAACGAAGCGTTATTCTAACCAGAGTTAATGTAACTGCAAACCCACTTAGAAAATCGATCGCAGCTTAATCTTGACCCAGATGAGCGAGGTGCATTACTTTTGAGTCGTCACAGAGATGTGCGATCTGCCAGGTAGTCTGGATGCCGACAGAAAGCTGTAGCATCCGGCTTCCGTAATAAAGACGAAAGCAGTAAATACAGAGCACCTGATTGTTGTGACTAACCAATAGTTGTGGCAGGGCGCCGCAATTAAGCGTACGAACCGGCGGCTTTCTTACACAATACGGTCGAATGTAGCCTACCTAAGTCTTAGGTAGGCCCAAAATGGCCTACCTGCACAGGCAGCTCTGTGCAGTGAGATATTATGCAGCCTTGAAATGATTCGCATTTTATGAGATCGGAACCGGAAAAGAGTATCGCATCGATATGCATGCGGATCGATAGTCGGCTCGCATTCTACAGCGGCTAAAATGCAAGCCACATTAGTGTAACAGACAGACAGTGTTTGTGGAACACATTCATTGGTGCAATCGATGCCCGCAAGTCACGACCTTTACTACCAGGAACATTTGGCAACAGCTTAACACCATGCATAACGTAAATGCAAAATTGTTAAAAGCAGTGAATTTACGCAATGTGTAATATCGAAATGTTATATATGTCTTTCGACAGAAAAGGTCATCCCTTATCCAGTTCTTGACAACGTGTCTTAGTAAGTACTGCGACACTGGTGAGCAGACAGCCAAGTTCAACCAGAAAAAATCTGAAATAATTATCCTTCTTGCTTGAAAAAAGTTTTCGAGATTTTTCCGCGGGTTTGACGAATGGGGCTGGTGCGCTCATTGAGAAAAGGGAAGTCTTCTGAAACAACGCTAACAAACAAGAACAAGTTGACACGACCAAGACAAAACGTTAATTGGTTTAAGCGGAACAAACTAACCCAACGAATTGGAAACACTGATCCCAGCTGATGTCACAAAATTTAAGGTAAACATTCTCTAAAGCTAGCAATTTCGTAGTAATTTTGTTGTATAATGTGCGCAATGCATGCTGGTCTCTAAAGCATCCAGCAAATGATCTACCTTAATACGAATAACTATTAGATAAAAAAACAACTTTTTCTGGGTCTTCGGTGTCAGAAATGCGCGTCGTCCGAATCACATTTTGATGCAGTTAGAGCAGACAAAAATTTATATGCTACATAAAATGTTATTAGGCTGAATAGTACGTTGCGTATCATTATAAAAAGCGCTTAATATGTACACTGGGAACGTGCTTTGTGATGTAAGATGAGGTCAGCGTTTCTCATATTGTTGACAACATGTTATACAAAGTATGACAACAATACCAGGTCTGCAGTACAGTGAAAAACCAAACGTTCGCGCATAAAGAAAACGGCTCCAAGTTAACTGCTAATTAACAAACTACAACGCTCCCGAAACTCTAATGAGGACTGCGACTGACACAGCAAGTTAATTTTATTGAGCATTTATTTGATACATCCGTTCAGTACAGCCATGATTATTCTGTGGTACGATATTATGGCATTACACAGGGCTGAACCCTAACATCAGTAACATGATGCGATAATATTATTACTCTTCTGAAAAGCAGACAACATATGACATATTCAAGTAAAAAGGCTACAACAAGTGCTCGGCGCTGTTAATGAATGTCGTAGCACAGCGTTACTCCATCCGAGCACAGGTAGGGCTTGGGCCATTTATTGCCCAGCGGTCGATATTGTCCTTGATTGGGTACATCGTTTGGGTCGCGCAAACGCACTACGCGTCTTTCGCGCTGAAGGGGAAACATATCCGCGTACTGTCGCTGGAAGGTCAAATGGGGCTGGGACGCTGCGTAGTAAGCGTAATCCTGAGCCTCAACACAGAAGCTGAAGAGAGAAACGACGACTGTCAACAGGCTTATCCCCTGGCAGAACATTCCCGCCGAAAAAGTGTTTTTCGTTCTGTTGAAGGACTTTTCCGTTATATAACAGTGCAGTAGGATGTTTAAGAGTAACGATAAAAAACAGGATATATAAGTACCTTGCGTCGTGGTAGGAAATTGCAGTACGGTATATTTGGCAGTTTTGTCGTTGCTACGAGGCATATGCTATCCTCGGATTTGTACGAACATTTTGCTTCTATTAACTTTTAACTAATTGTAAGTATAGATACTTACATGAAAGACAGAAAGATGGTTTGTTATACATATCGTATAACTGCACCCATAACCAGACGATGTGAGCACATTCCGATCACAGAAGATACATATTTACCGATGTTGTATGCTATCCTTTACAGTACACATGTTGGATCTTGATTTTTGATGACAACGAAGAAATCGAGTTAAAACGTTAAAAAGAAAGAATTACCATACATATACGAAGTACTGCGATCAGCGCTGAAAAGTAAGGAGTTTGCTATAATCATACAGATCATGGGATAGAAAGGTAGGGTTAGATCAGTAACATTTCGAACCCGGCAAAGTCAGCCATAATAGCTTACCACTTTATTCTAGAACCAGGCGGGAATAGGTCTGCTAACGCTTGTTAGATTAAGAATAATAGGTACTCGATTTCCGCTGTTGTGCTGGCGGTGAAGACCGGAGCGGTGTGAATGCTCCTGGTAAAGCTTTAGTCAGCGTACATGCATAACAACTAACAGTAACAACGATTCGCTTTTGCTAATTTTCAGCTGCGCAGGATGCGTTCCGCTCTGGTCAGCTCTCCACACGGCTGGTATGAGCGATACATACATGATGCAGTTTAATACTAGAGATGCCATTTTTTGAAAGTATGGCATAAAAGCAATAGGGCTCCATAACTTGTAATGTAGAACATGTTGGTCGAATTTCAGGAAAATCGGACCGGAGTCAGCTGAGTCATCGTGTCGAAGGGACTATGTGAACTTCCGTAGTAAACCGAAACGCACGAGCGCTGAGTAAATAGATCTCCGCTCCGGTCGACAAAAAAAGTCAGGAAATACGTCAAGGAATCATAAAGAAATGCAAATTCCCGAAATGCCATTTGCCACCGTGTACAGCGATATCTCGTTAATGGATCTTTTTGTTATTGCATGGGGATTAGTTAGTTCGTACTCGGGAGCATGGGGCCAACAAGACTTCTACCATCGCGGTGCTTGTTACGGAAGCTCAGAGTTTGGGGGCACGGTTTAGCGTTGCATCAATCACGCCACCCTGTCTTTTGTTGATGAATACTGTCTGGGTTTTCTGTGCATATGAGTAAGAGTTTCCCGGTACGGTGCATTTGCACGTGATCTTCCGACAAGCTGTCCAAAGACTGTTTCAGGCTGTCTGGATTATTGCACGAAAGTGGAATTTGGCAGTCGTACTTTGAAACTTTGAAACAGCTCGATCACAGTGGACCTTTCTCAGTGCAGAAGACAAAAACGCAACAAAACTTTTTCTAGCGAAAGTATATACTACTGCTTTGTGTTTTAAAAAGTCAGATGTCCAACCTTGGTTGAGACAGCGGTTTCCTCTACGACCACATAAATATCAAAAAGTTGTCATACTACTACAATCTGTGCGCTGATGCTGGTCATTTTGCTAAGCTCCGGTAAAAGTTTCCTTAGGTCACTGATAATAAACTTTGTGAAATGTGTCTGGATAAACCGGCCGCTCACTGAGGATGGCTGGATTCTGGCAAGAGGGTCGGGATGAAATTGAGTACGCCAGTATGGGCCGTGAAAAGTGCCCAGAAGTGAACCGATCTTGTATGCAACGCGCAGCAGCTAGGCCGATAGTTATCTGAATGGACAGATCATTTGCGCCCGACCGAATTTCTGCCCGTAGGACGATTATGCTGTCTAAACAATTTTATTTTCCCACTCGTGCGGTGGTGCTCGATTTGCGTTCAACAACAACAGTACTCGCACAAAACGTGCAGAAATTTTAAAAACAAAGGATGTGAAACTCTGTCAGACAGAAATTAGCGAGAGAATAAAACCAGATGATATCCTTCATAAGGTGAGAATAAACTGCCGAACACATTGGCTCATCAGGCTCGTGGACGGTTCGTTATGAGACTAGTAGCGAGGGGGTCGATAGGGCGGCCAGCGTTGCCAGCTCGTACCAGTCCATTCGCAGGTGATGGGCCACTCCCATTTGTTGCACCCGGGCGGCGGCTTGGGCGTCGTACGGCCGGCATAGAAGACGGATGCGTAACGCTCGGGACGGTGGATGTTGCTAGGCTGGAGGACGGACTCCATGGGGACCCTGTAAGGGTTGGCGTCCCAGCTCCACTGCAAACGGCAGTCAGACAATCAGAACCAATGAAACAGTTGCAATCACGACAAACTGACACAATATAACGTTACATACTCACGCGACGCCATCATATACATCAACAAATTTAAGCAAGCGGGTTCTTAGTCTATTGTTGTATTTCAGATTTTTCAAAAACTCTGAAACTTTTCAAAATACTAGATCATATACATACTGGATTACTAAATAACTTAAACGAAAGAAAATAAATAATAATGCAGTTTTTTAACTACTAGCGAGATTCGATGGGGGACTCGTAAACCAGTTTAACAAGGGCGTGCAGTTTGTGATTGGAACAATATCCACAATGTTTCAAGTTGTTGACCGAAAACAGCTGTCAGAACTCTCTACTGTCTAAACACAGCTATTCTTTTACTGCTCTTAACGCTATAAGTTCTTTGCCTTCCATCTAGATTTGCTTAAAAAATGTTTATTCTGTATCGGCCACGATTCGATAAAGTAAATAAGTAACTGCAGTCTGTGTTTCCGTATAAAAGGTCACGTTCACGCATTTATACCGACACAGCAGAAGCGTATCAGGACCATTTTGAATGATCTTATCAGTGTCAATGAGGTCCGACTTACCACGCTGATCAGCATACTGAACAAGATCAACACAGCGAAACTTTTCGTCATCCCTTATATTTTGAAGATAGTGCAGCGCGCTTAAAAATAAGACAACTGGGATACGTTTGTAAGTATGACACAGTGTTTCAAAGTACTACAGGGCCGGGCAAGATATTCATATGTCAACAGCGCGCTCAAGAAGGGTCGTTCTACTGCTAAAAATAATATTATGGCATTTTTTATAGTACAGTTGTCTATCGAAAGACCAAACATTGAAGACGACGCACTTTACTGAAGAATCCAAGTTTTTTCGGTTGCCATGCAAAACGGTGCTGCTTCTAGACAAAACACTGTATGCATCGGATCTGGTGGTCGGTAGCTATAGGTATATCAAGTAGCTTTGTAAAAGAGCGCATTTCATGTACATACTGATCATGAAAATCCGTACAAGCATCAATTATTTTGGAATTCCTTTTCCGGAAGCAACAAACAGTAGGTAACACCACTCGGTATCATTTCTGCAATATCTGTAAAGTCTTATTTTAATACATGCATATGCAGATCATTAGAACTTGTGTAGATAAAACAATAAAGTTATAGACCAATAAAAAAATATAGGCAGATAAAGACAAATGGATAAATAAAAAAATAGAGAATTTAAAAAAAATAAAAAAATACCGATAATTATGAAAAAGTTTGATACAAAATGATTACCCAGTAGAAGGGACACGGTTCATGTCGTACATCTTATGTGATGATTACACGGTAACATTTTAGCCTGGATCCCAAATCCACGGATGTTTTTCGTATTACTGACAACTGCAGTCATCACTGGTCAACACAATTACACGAGATAACAGGCCGACAAAAAGAGGAAGAAGTCAGCGTAATGCGTTGCCGGTTACGAAGAACGTCCCATACATGCAACTAAAATAGGACGAATCGTACTGCTGATCAATATAAATGGCCCATTCTCCCAATTCGACACACTGGCATGTTCACTACCGTCCGGACAGGAAACCTGTCTAGCGATCGAATCTTTCTGCCTGCGATCCGAGAAAACCCTGTCGCAAAAAGGCTGTCGCGGACCGTCTGACGGACTTTTCGAATTTTCGTCCAGTCTCTGCTGGAGTCAAAGACATTTGTTATAACCTATGCTGGACGAGCATTATGCTCATACCACACTTACCGAATATTATCTATCGCGGTAATTTAACGGGAAATTTATTGATAAAATGCGGTACGTGTGATCAGCATTTTGGTCCCTATCTGTAGAATGCATATGAAGTCTAGCTCATGTGAGGTTTTCGCTTTCGAAAACGGGCAAAAACTTTGAGAAACATCACTGCCGAACTAAGTGTACAGACTGTTCAGCGAATCGGCTCGATAAGTTTGGCGCGTGGTGAATCGTCAAACGGCCACTGTGTATACCGAAATTACAGTATAAGACTTACGAAATCTTAATTGTTGCCAATTTATATAATTAAGTCCGGCGGTCCGCAACGATGCAAAATACCCTGGTAAGTCGGGAAACTGACGCTCGGTAACTGTCTTAAGATGAAGTGACCTTTGTGAAAAGTGCCTGAAATAGGCCGGAAGCTTGGCGGAGAATCATATCTCTGTCGGAAGAAATTTCCGTTCTTTTGGGCGGCCTTGATGACTTAGCAGAAAACAGTGGTCGGCGGACGATTTCGCGACCTAAAATCTGTTGTACTGATCCGCACTCGTTCAGTAGTGTCGAAGTCTTAAATCTGAATATAAATCAGAGTAAGGAGACTTAATATGCAGTGTACTGGAGAAATCGTACATGAAACTGGCTGCAACCGTTTCCAAGGAATTCACTGAGAAACGTCAGCAAACAAACTTTAGCAGTTGCAACACGATCCAGATTTTTGATTAAAAAAGCTATTGCTTCTGCTCAGCACACTCTCAGTTTATCCAGATCTGTAACAGAATGGCTAGCGGCGTGATTACTAGCCGATTGGACGTTTGGGCCAGCGTTGCCAGCTGGAACCATTCCATTCACAGGTGACGGGCCATTCCCACTGATTGCACCCGGGTGGTGGTTTGGGCGTCGTGCGGCCGTGCGAAAAGGCGGAGTAGACGTTTACGTGGCGGCGCTGGATATTGCTGGGATGCAGGACCGCCTCCATTGGTGCATTGTACGGGTAGGCGTCCAACTGCGCCTACAGATCGGCCAGTCGAACAGTTAGAACGACTTGATTTGACCCAAAAAAAGAGAAAAAAAGTTCAAAATAAATAAAAAAACAAAAATTAAATAAAAACATTAAAATAATAAAAATTAACAAATTAAAGATAAAAAGCAAAGATCTCTCAGAGAAGAAAACTGGATCCACAACTACTGCTTTTTGAAGTAGCGGTTTCATGTACTGCGATACTAATTAATTTTAGTAGTGTACGGAAGTACAGCGGCAATATTAGACACTTTACCACAGTACTGCGCATACTTATGCAGCGTTTTAACTATCAGTAGAAGTACTCGTATTTCCTCTGCCTTTCTTCACTTTATTAATCTCATTACATTTAGATGCTAAGCATTGCAGTACTTAACTGACAGTGTACAGTACTAGTAATTCAGACATAAACAGTCAAATGAAAACGGTGAAACCAAAGAAATTCGACTTAAGAACACCCACTTTACACGATCAGAAAGAGCTCATCCATTCTATTACAATCACAAGTACTGAGAATGCATTTCTTCACCTGTTTGTGATTTCATAATAAAGTTTGTATTCAGTGTCATGCGCAATTTCGAATAAGTAGCCTGCTATTCACAGTTTTGTATGAAAGGTCACGATCACGTGTTTATCGACGAAGCATCGGAACTATATTCATTCGCTTGACTTCACTGAAATGCCTTACCACACTGCAGAAGAGAACAGTGGAGACGATCAACACAGCGAAACTCTTGGGCATCATCAGCAGCAGCATTTTAGATAATATTACTACAGTCTGGATAAAGTACGACACAACGTGGGAAGTATTACAGGATAAAAGTCACAAAACCGAAAGATCGCTCTTATCGGTTGTGGTTAAATTTGCACTTTTTGGTACTACAGCTGTTTATGGAAAAAATTCTTACAACTTGGCAAACAGTGGAAATATGTTTTTTTTGGTTGCCGTGCAAGAGGTTTCTGCTCTCGATAAATTAATACTTTCAGTACGTACTGAAAGATTTACACTTGTTAATGAGACGTATCAATTTTTATACTTGTGATTTACGCGGATGAAGACATCGTTGAAGCAATAATGTAATAAAAATTTTAGGTATTTTTCTTTGGTCTTAATTTTTCATTTTCACAGCAAGGTTACACTTGTCAGTCTACAAAACCAGTTAAATGCTATAAGCATTAGGAAAAACAGTCAAGAGTGAATGGGATTAAAAACAAAATTCCTTGTCGTGTTGGCAGACGGATGGTGATATGGCGGGTACGTGGCTAGTACTCGTACAGCCGTCTGCGGCCGGTTGGCCATACGTGCGTGCCTTCCGCCTGACTCGTCTGCTTCCACTCGATAATTGAAATTTGAATTATTGAAATTCACGTTGGAAGTTTTCCATTTTCTGTCGAAAAACATCATTTTCAAGTTGATAACTCTGAAAGAACTCCTTCCATTCCATTGTTTACATTGTGTAACTCATTAAAAATCCTTTCTCGACATTGGATATCGTCTGTCCTCCGTGAATCGAGTGGAATTGGTCCATACTCGGCCAGGAACGATGACGGAGGAGTATCTGGTGCGCGAGAACCAGATGCGTTCTGATGCCTTGTCCTCGCGGGTCTCGCTGCTAAAATCCGTAAGAAACACGTTTTCCTGTTGTGAATTTCATTGGGAGTGGTATCCCGTTAATGGGAGATGATGTGCGTTGCAGCTGGCCATCGATATTGAGGGCGAAACCAAGGACCAGAATGTCTTTCTCGATGAAACGGTATGTTGAGTTTCTACGGTTGTTTCTTTCGATTTTGTCGTGGAAATCGGTGTGAAATGTTTCTGTTGGGGTTCTTGCTGTAGTTCTGTTATTGCGTCCTTATGTTTCTGATTTTGTCACTTGTATTTCCATGTTTGTTTGAAATATTTATTTAATATTAATTTAAAACGCTTTATTTAATTGAATTAATTTCGGATTGTTTTCGAATTACTGTCTCGTTTATTTCTTATTTACTTTCTTTTCATTCGGTTTGTTTCTGTGAATGGTTATTTTTGTGACTTCCCTTTCGTGATTTTTGTTTATTTACACTGGGAGGCGAAATATTTTCGGAATGTACTTCTACAGTGATTTGTCAGTTTTGTAAATATCTGTTAATTCGGGACATTTTGCTATTTTTTAAATTGTTTTATATGGGCATTTGTAATTTACCTAGATTACAAAACTTTTACCCGAATAAATGTAAAGTTTTTGTGTATAATTTAGTTACAATTAAATTCACAGTTTTAATGTACAAATGATTCGCAGGTAACTTTTTGTCGGTTTTATTCCCAGTTTATTTACTTTTTTTTATCTGTACAGTTAGATATTGTAAATTCAATAATTAAGATAAACAGTTAGTTAAGAAAAATATTGTAATAAATGGTAGATATTGAAACTGAGTTTAATTAACAACAGAAATTGTAAACTTAATTGTAAGTTTAATTGTAAAGTTAATGTGATTGTAAATGTAATTCTAAATTTAATTGTAAATTTAATGGAAAGTTTATTAGTAATTTAATTGTAAATTAATTGGAGATAAAAACTTTTAATTTAACTTTAAATTAGTCGTACAGAGGCAGATGATTTAAATCCGTTTGTAAGATATCTGTAATTAATTTCCAGATAAATTAACAGTTTTTGTCAACGAATTTATAATTAAATTAACAATTTCTATCTGCTTTATAACCTACAGTTTTTATGTACAGTTTACTTACAACTGAATTTACAATTTCTATTTTCTGCTAAATTTACAGTTGAATTTCGTAAGCGTGTTAACAGTTTCAGTTCACAGTTTAAGGAAAGGTAGAAGTGCAGTTTTAAGATAATTGAAATTGATAGTTGAGAAAGTTTCATTTATTGTATTATCAATCGCACGATTTTTTCGTTTGGTTTTTTTTTTACTTTTTCTCCATTTTTTTGTTTATTATAGGAGAAGGAGATTGTCGGCGTGCAGGGCTACGTGCAGCACGGACGCAAACGCGTTGGGCAGATTTTAGCGGCGGGTCGGCGCGACCGGAAAACCATGATATACACGGCGGTGGGCGTGGCCCTGTTCCTCTTCACCATCTACACCTTGTTCGGCAAGCTCTTCTCTTCATCCGCCCCATCCTCGCCACCGCCCGCGGTTGTCCCCTCCACCGATAGACATTAAAAATCCGCCATTTTTTTCATGTTCGGAAAAAAACCAAAAAATAAAAAAATATTTAAAATTAGTTCTTCTGTACATTTTCTGGACTTTTTTATTGAGATTCATGTGCGAAATTTTCCGTTGTATTATATTGTGCTGCTGATGCAGGGAAAAACGATGAATCTCGGTGTGTCTGGCCTGCTGAAATAAATAATTTTAATGGATTTATTTCGCCGTTGTTTCGTCCGTCATAATTTGCAGAAATGATATTTATATTATTTTCGGCAGATTATATATTTTTATGATTTAGTGCTATTAATAATTAATTTTTTATTTATTTATTTATAATATTAAAACATATATATTATTTAAAATTTATTAAGTATTGTGTGTTATTGTTTTTATAGAGCGCTGCACAATAAAATAAACCGTTTTATTGAGCAATTCTGCAAAAAATAAAACCCGCGGAAAATTTTACAGTGAATTTATTTTACGAATGCTACGGTGAATTTATTATTTTGCAAAACGAATAATTTGTGTACATTTATCTTATACGCAGTTTGCCGAAATTTATTGAATTTCACTCGATAAACTTTATTTCTCAAATTAAACATTCGTGATTATTAATTATTCAATAAAAAATTAAGCAATTTCTTTTCTCCGTCGGCTTGATTTATCGGTCAATTTAAACTTTTTTATTTTATCGGTTGTTACTCGTTAAAACTGTTTTTCCTACCAGCGTTAAAAAAATCCCCAAGATTTTTTTTTATATAACAAAATATGTCAAACCGTGACCAATCCATACAGCGAGGATTTCGTTACTTTTAGCGTAGTTTCACTACATCTTTTTCCGGTTGTTTTCCTTGACAATGACAAAGAGTCCATTAGGAGGACATGTTGACGGTTGTTTGCGCCAAGTAAACTGTTTATATGTCACGCCAGTTATGGATGTTTACCGTGCATACGCACACATTTCAGTGCATCCATTTCTTGGTACAAATGTCAACTTTAATTTACTTCCACGCTACACAATACGTTCTGGATCGATGAACATCAAACATCGTACAAACTACCAGAAAAGTTCGTTTTTGTGGAATTTAGTGCTGTAACGGAAACGTACTTAAATTAAATTTAAACTATTTTATTTAAATTTACATAAATTTAGATAATTTAATTTTAACATATTACCTACACTCAGTGTATTTTATTAACATTTTGATATATTTGTATATTTAAAGCTATGTAAATTTCAAATAATTCTAACATTTAGATAATATTGTTATACATATAATAAACATGTTACTTTAGTTATTTTATTTAATTTTATATCATTTAATTTCAACAATATTCACTGAATTATTAACGTTATAATGTATATTTGTATCTAAAGCTCTTTAAATTCAAGATAAAATAATATTTCGCTAATACGTACATGTAACCTAGTTAATTTAATGGATAATAATAAGATTGTGATAATTAACACATATTTGTATTACTACATTTGATAGATCTTTAAAAATGTTTCAGATATTCCAGACTACGCAAAACATCCTTTTAGCCACTGTTATGAATTATCAACAATTTTGTTGAACTGCGGGTTTCTGAATAAAGATTAAGAATCGTTTCTTTGTTCCAGCATTTCGAAGATATTGCTGGAATTAGCCCGACAAGCAGTCATATCTAATCACTTCCCGGGAAATCGATCCGGCCCGTAACGGGAATGGCAGTTAGGATGGGCCGCATAAGGACCTGTCGGCAGTGTCATTTAGCATGATGTAAAGTGGTCGTTAAGATTTTCCGCGGTTTTGACTACTCAACTCTCTCGAATGAAGAACACAGCAAAATGCGGGACACGACGTGAATTGCAGGACTTTGTGAATTGCTGTAAAACACAGCCAAACGTCTGGTCAACACTTACGTTCATTTCACAGATATCTCTTGAAATGACGTAAGCCATAAACAGTCTGTTATAAGATGGATTTGGTTGTGTTCTGGAATGTGGAAGTTGTGATGCTATGAATGCGGAACACGATGTGTACTGCAGAACTGTGTGAATATCGGTGTAAAACACAGCCTAACGCTTGGTCAAAACTCATGCCCATTTCACAGATTTCCGCTGAAATGGCGTCACGCATAAACACACCGACTTGATTGTGATTTGAAATGTGAAATGTAAAACTTGTGATGCTTTACAATCCGCTGTAATTGCACCAAATCCACACCGCAATAAAACAATATAGCTAACAAATTACCGCCTGGTCACTAGCGCGTACATAACGCGTGCAATCGCAGCTAGCCAGATTGTTTCTGGTGTATCCAACGCTAACATAAAGAATCGATCCCTGATTGCCTGCTGCGTCAACGGTCCCGCTACCCTCCCCTTCCATTTCACTTGACAGACTTCCGCGTTGTATAAATGCAGCTCAGCTGGAGCGTTAACAACAAAAGGCCCGGCACACACGGACTATTTTTACTCTGTGCGCCTGGCGTTTCCGCTGTACAAACGGCTGTGTCGTCCGCTATGGACATTGTTTCAATCGTTCTCCAGTGTATTAATAGAGGGGCTGATCTGGGATGAATGACGGGGATGCTGAGGAGTTTGGACTAATCGTCAATTTGTCCAGGTTAACGCGTTCCGCGACCAGTTTGGTGAATCTTTGTGATACGGCTAATCGGTCTAATCCAAGCTTTATACTTCATATGCGCGATTAAGCTTATTAATCATTGATATGTGCTGAATTCCGCTTTACTGATTTAGTAAAAAATCCTAGCAAAGGAAGTGCGTTCCTTTGTAACGGTCTGCTAATTTGGTGTTTTGATCTTTGATGTTGATGTTCTGCTTAAAAATAACGACATCGAAACGTTTGGTTCAGTCTTGTCCATTACAGTATGAGAGCAGCCAACACTCCGTTTTACTGATTTAGTGAAAAATTCATCGGAAGTTCTGTTGTACGTAAACTTCTGACTCGGCTTTCCAACAGTATCTACCGGAAACTGGAAACCCGATGTAATTTGTTGCTTCTTACGCTGCAAATCCGCACTGTTCTAGTTGTTATATCGCTACGATCTGTCCACTGATTGTGATTGAAACGTGACCCGTTTCGGCAGTGATTAATATTAATTCTCGACGGAGCGACAACAATGCCGCACATGATCATCAGCTGTCAATCCCTGGCGGATTGGTCGTCGGCTATGTATACGGTGGTCGGTAATTCGAGCTCCAATCGGCACATGATGGTGTACTTGGACGCGCGGATCGACTACAAGACCGAGAACTACCAGCGCTACGCTTTTTACTTTGTCAACAGCGGCCCTCGAGAGGTGATGGACAAACTGGAGGCCATTGGCTACCGGGTGGTGTGTATGGCCAGTTCGTGTGTCAGTATGCGGCACGATGCCAACAATATGAATGAGTACACGTAAGTACATGGTGCCATCCATCCTGATCTTGATTATTGCAGTATTCGAGTAGCGAAGCGGTATTACTGTTAGGAGTTTGGCTTGTGTTTTGATTTGAAAGGCGATTTATGCGTGCCAAACTGCGCAATGCCTCGGTCTACGAATTACGTCTGTACAACAACGTCCCATTGAACTGACGATCTTGGGAGATAAATAAACATTGAATATTCGCGGTCGAGCGCTGAGAATTAGGCTTTTTCTGGAAGCACCATCCACTTTTTTTGGTTTACTCGGTTGATTCGGTCTTGTTGTACTGGCTTAGTTAGATACTGTAACTTGCCGATTTCCTCGATTCCATCTGTGCTTGCATGTACGGGTTCCGATCCTACGATAGTTCTTTGCGTTTCGACAATAACGAAAGTTATGTTTAACACAGTATAGTCCACAGAAGATGCAGTGGCTTGTTTGCGGCCGCGCTGTTCTTGTGAAGGGAATAACAATCAATTATTGTGTTTGCAAACGTAGAAAACGCAATGCATTATATATACGTTGACGTAGATGTACACTGGTAAACACGTGATCATACAGCGATGCATCTTTTGGTTATTTCCTTAAGGTGGACACTGTATGGACCGCCCTTTGATCCGGCCATTATGTACAAAAAGGAACCGGCGCCGGCACCTTCCCCCACGAAAACGCCGCGGGAAGCGAATGGACTGTCTCCGCGTCCGGATCCGAATCAAACGTCCAGCACAACGAAGAAGTAGGGAACATCCTGTCCTCAAGCAATGCAATCCAAACCCAAAGCTTCCGCGATTTCGAAGCAACAGCAATTTCTTTTGAGATGTACAATTTGTTTGCTTTGGAAATCGATACACTTATCGATTGAAATGTATCCATCTCGCTGCAGGTGAGAATGGAATAAGATCTCTAGAATAAAATAAGAAATGGCAATCGTAGCCGCAAGGCGTTGATTTACGTGCGATTTAAAAAGAGATTATTTCTGGTAATTATTCTGCCTGGCGGCTATTTTTCCGTTTCGATGGGAATCAAAATGTACCGATTTCATTTTTACTGGGATAATTATCTAACATGTTATTCTTACAATCAGCAATAATAACGTTAACTTGTTATCCGAAAAATAAAAAAAACCAGATGGAGTTTGGCAAAGCAGCGTCTGATTGATTTATCTACTGTTGTCTTTATCGGACCACTTTGTGCCAATAAGACGGTGATCGCATGAGCACATCGACAGACCGATCAAATTATCATAATTGCTCGTGCGCGGACGTCTTTTCATGCCCAGTTATTGATCGGTGCGGCGTCCGACTGTCAATACCATTACGCCTGGCAATTGATACACTAAGCTTCCCATTTCTCGGCGGTAATCACCGTCTCCCTCCCTCGGGAATCGTCCAACAAGGACCTCTCGTGTTTCTAATTAACTTTCCGGTTAGCTGACATCATGTTCTTTCTGTACAACATGATTCGGTGTTTAGAAGGTCATAACTTGTGTTAAAATTACAAACAATTCTTCTCGCTGGTTTGGTGAGGATTTGCGAAGCGGTGACGTGTATTTGATTGTTATACGCGCCCCGGCGATCAAGTGACGATTGAGCGGTACCCGACAAAATGTTTACGGAAACGGCTGTTCCTGTTTGGGTTTGACAAGGACAGCATGGAGATTCTTGGCAAGTTGCGCACTTGAGACGGGCCACAAGTGGCAAGTTTGTTTGCAATCCATTTCCGCTTGTTATCAAGGGAAACACTTGAATGTATGCCGAAAACATGGGGCGTTTCCGGTGTGAGGAAGAATCGCCAGGAAAACGTTGGCAATCCAATAAGTGTAACGATGCTGCAAACAGTCTTTACTTTTAAAAACATACAACATTGTCGAAAAAATCTTCTATTTAAGGTACAAAACTACAAATTTCGGATCAAATTTTTGTTTGACTGACGATTTAATTAAGTATCAAAAGTCGCGTAACGAGACCCGACATCCATGAACAACCAAATATCAGGATTTCGAAAGTCAGACAATCGGAAAGTTCGCAGGTTTTTGCTGGAGAAGCCTCCTACGTAAAAACAGCAATCCTAGCTCCCACGCAAGTGCTGATTCCAGATGGGTCGAAAAAAACTACTGTGGTAAGAATTTTGCATCACAATCACCGGATGAAAGATGTGAAACCAGGCCTCAGAAATTACTCAAACTGATAGAATTGCAGAGGATTTTTATCAAAACATGCACACACAACAAAATCAACACTTCATCAGCTTCCCTCTTGTGCAGAGCTTTACCTTAGTTTAAACAGTTTGCAGATACTTAACTGCAGTTCGTCGTAAATGCTTGTTTTTATGTTACTGTTATCATGTTTGTTCGCACATGTTTATTAAGGACATTAATATGCAGTCATCGATTACGCCAACACGTAGTAAGATCAATAACACGAACAGCAAACTCCTAGCAACCATAAGAAGTACGCCAATATATTCCGTAATTTAAATGAGGTCTCAGCGTTCTTCCCGTTAATACTGTAGTATTCCAACTGTAGAATTGTGAGCAAACTAATCTGCAAAATGCCTTCCTATACCGCGTACTCCTTACTAATACTTCTATCGGTTTATATCGCATTCGGCGCTGCGCAAAAGCAGCCTTATGTGGACTACTGCAATCCGCCCAAGTGCCTCGACTGCTGGAACCAGAGTGGCTTGCAGTGGTGCCAGAGAATGGACAAATCGCAGCGCGAGTACTGTCAACGCTTCAGTAATCCATCCTACCCGGCCATCCTGCGCGAAGCCGTGAGGGTGTCGGGCAAATGCGAGGAGAACTATGGCATCAAAATTCCTTGAATGTATGGGTCCTTGCTGCAGTAATCGTCAACCTAAGTGACCTTTATACTTTATGAACCAGTCTGTTATGTGATGCTTCAATTTAAGTGTGATTGCGATTCCTAGTTTTACAGCGTTTTTGAGGGGCCCGTGTTGAATCGAGACAAAAACTGGTGTGTACGTACATGGACTTGTGCCACATCAAACATTCGAAAGCATTCACTTCCGCTTGTAAAATGGTAAAAAATTTCGGTATCTTTGTCGTTTATTTGATGCAGTACTGAAGAGAATCCTTAGCTGAAGCTAGTCTTGTTAAGTTAATGTTAATTTCTGGAAAGATATAAGTACATACTATTTTCCTGTTATTTCATGTGGTTATCGCACTATTGATTTAGATGGGTACATGGTACATAAAGAATCCAGATGTCACTTTTACACATGAAGATTTATACAACCATACACTGGTACAAAACAGATGAGCTGGGCTAAACCCTCTTAAAGATGCTGGAATCTCTCTTATCGAACACTTCATGGAAGAGTCCGTTTAAACATTTGTCCATACAAAATCCGCCACAAAAATGCTTTCCGCAGAGAGAGATTCGCTCACTTTGTCGGTCGGTACAACCCTCGCCAAGTAACTTCCTAATGTCTGCGTGATAACCGCGCTAATCGCAAGATACGTCCGCGTACAACAGACCACCATGGTAATACTGGTCACCAGCAAAATCTGGAACATAACGGCCAGTGTTCCCATCATCCAGGTGATGTGGGCATCGTCCTTATCATACTTATCTTTCGGCTCGGTGTCGGATAATTCGATAAACATCCAGGATGTCAAAAGAATTGAACTGAAAATACACCAGGCGCTGGAGTAGGCGGAGCGCTTGACGAAACGACTGCAGAGGACTTTGCTCCAGTTTCGCTGGATGAAGAAACCGGCGACCATTCCGGCGGAACCGGTAATCAGGGCGGAACCGCCCAGGATGATGCTGATGAGGAAGGTTACATTGAACGAGAACCAGCTGAGCGCTAGCGTGTGAAAAACATGGGATTAGTATTAGACACAAAGGGACATATTTTCTGCCGATTTAATGATATAACAGAATCTGTATATAGGTGCATCGTAGAAGAACCCCACACAAACCAAATTTACACTTTGAAGTTTTCGCATCCGTCTCGAGCTGGCAACATTTCAAAGTTTATGTCTAAAATTTTAACTTGCAGACCTAAATACTTATTCGAAAATGTCGTGTTGAATCACAGCGTGGTTACTTGATTGTCCAGATCAGTTAGTTTCTCTCTGAATTCTGTTTCTGGAAACACTTATAAATTCCTTTCCGGTGATAGTAAAGTACGTTTTAAGGCGTTCGAAATGTGAAAGCGTCGTTCGTTCACACACAAACATTTTTTGCGTAAGAGTCAAAAGAGTGCAACTATGGTAGTGTAAGAAGCGAAGGAGTATTTGTACATAATATTATTACAATTATTCTGAACTTTTCGTCCGACCATGAAAACTTTCATAATTGTGTCAGAATTGAGAACGAGCTGCACTGCACTTACCAAGAGCACTCAAGATAAAAATGGTCATTCCGCAACAGAACTGCACCAGGGCTAAGGCGATAAGCGGACTGGGATTAATGGGATTTGGTAGTCCGGCCATCACGGTCGCAGCTTCAAACAAAATTCTGCCTAATACTTCAGCCAGTTAATTTGTATGCATAGTAAAGGTTCAAGTGCCGCAGAACCGGCAAACAGCAACTGTCTTTCTTAATGACAGTACTACGAAGAGTATGACACCATGTGGTCATCCTTATCGTCTTATCTGGTGCGAATGTACTGATAAGAATACTTTGACGCTTTATGATAAGGCATACGAACTTCGATATTAAGTCCAACAATGATTAGGGGCATTTGCTTGTTTGTATCTTACTTCACACAAAGTCTGTTTTTAATATTACTGCAGCCGTCTAAGTGTAATACAGCGAATACTGCTAGTGAGCCCAGTGGAAACGACATTATGCAGACTTGTGGACAGCATACTCTCACTTTAACGCTAGAGTTCCAGAAGGAAGCCATGCGTGCTCTGCGTTGCTCTGAATTTGGAGATTTTGTTCGAACATTTGACTGCTGATTGTTGATTATCGCGCCGATGGGAACGCCTCAACGCACGTTGACAGTGAAAGAGAGTGCACAACTTAAACCTCTTGGTTTTACTTTAAGCCATGTAAGATTTCAAACGGTCTGACGATTTGACAAAGTACAGAACGTATCGTTGACGTCTTTAGATGACGGTGAAAATGGTAGTTTATCAACAGCGTTTCTGCCTGTTGCTTTGGTTCAATTGGTATAATTATATTGTAATTTTTCTGTCGCCGTGCTCTAGCGGAAACAACATTATTTTCAGACTAGTAAGCAACATACTCTATCTGTACATCAATGTAGCGCTGCCGTTCCAGAGGGATATTACGCGGGCTCTTCACTGTGCAGAATTTGGTGATTTTCTTACGTATGACTGAATGAGCGTTTATTATCGGGATGAATGGGAGCGAGCATTGACAGCAACAGGGTCTTACTTTTGAAAACACTGTGCTGACAAATTAAGCCTTTCGAATTCACAATGGAACAAACAGTTGTTCTCTGCATTATAGGTAAACAGGTACAGCGTGTAAGCATGTAAAAAGCGTAAACAGACCACTTGTTGCGTGTCTTGCTTCGGACTGATAGGGTACCGAGATTTATGAACATTCTAAAAGAAATGATTTCGATATCGTATATCTTTGTCTCCCATTCATAATTTGCATGTTAGCATTCCGCTGTGTCTGATTCGCTGTCGCTACAATCTGGATCGCGGTAATAATTACTAATAATCACCACAAATTGCATCTACATTTATATACACATCTCGTATGTAACGTTGTGTACATCTCAGAACAGATTTCTTTGCACCATTTTACATTTCGACATTTAACTCTGGTTTCCTTTGGTAACCCAGTGCCTGCTAAAGCCGAGTGCGCTTCTCTAGATTACAATTTCCGTTTAGCAAGAAATTCGTAACGTATCCGTATGTACCAGCACGAAATATTTTGTAAAAACTGCATGACTCGACTCCAGAAAAAGCGAAATTGTACAGTGTGTCGATGAGTCAATTGCAGTTTAAATGCCACAGCCTAATGCAGTCAGGAAGCGGTAGCGATAGTCCTGTTTGAGAAGTAGCGTTTAGGCAGCAAAACAACTCTTGGACGGCGACTAACCAGTGTTAAAGTGAAATACCGCTGTTGTCAAAAGTCAGCCAGAATAAGGAAGCTCGTGCGATAAAAATAAACGTTTGGATTGGAATTAGCTGACAAGTAAACAATTTTGTATATGAAATCCGCATGCATAAATATACGCCCACTATCCGTAAAATCTGCAAAATCTGGTGAGTGTAGAACAATCTGTTGTTTTCTACCCAGCACAAACGGTGACAAGTTATGATTTTCTGAAGTTGATAGTGCGTAAGTTGGCGGACTATGAATAAAGGTTGCGATCTCGGTCAGATTGTGATACCGCTGTTACGCATTAATAATTAAAAAAATTCATAGCTTGGTAGAAGACAAAGAACCGCTCAATACTGACCAGATTCCGAAGATTTTAATGATAACAGAACGCCGAGGTACGTGCAGAACGTGAGCAGAACGTGAGACACATATGACTGACAAGGGATTGCTCTACCCTGTGATCTGGTCATTGTTCTGCCGCCACTAAGATGCAGGTTTGCAAAGTGTTCACCTGTGGCATGAGATGTATTGTTTGTTGACGTCTGTGTGGTCCAATGATGCCTGATGGCGACGTTGTATGTGTGGTGGATGTGTAGTGTTGATGCACAAGTAGTTTAAACTCCCATAGCATTAAGGAAGTCAGCCATAACCGGCAAATGGGTTACCTGCTTGCGAAATGAACTAGTAAGAAACAATGCGCCCAAGTTGTGGTGATTACCAGTCTACCGAAGTCTGTTTGTTTCGGAGCAAGTTCACATATGGCGCTTTGTTTGTTTTAAATATTCGAAACGTCTACTGTGATGAACCGTTAACATGGCGGACGGAAAGAGATGACGGCGACTCATCAGACTCGGTGGAATCTCAGCCATAACCGGCAAATGGGATACCTGCGTGCGAAATGGATTATAAATTGTAAATTAGGGAGTACGAAAACATTATTCATTTATTTAATTATTAAGTAGTTTTTTAAAGCAGAAACACTGACGTATAATTACCGGGGCGTTTGGTCTTAATTGCGTGGATTGTTCGAGAGTCGTGGCTGTAACATTAGAACGCAGCACCAAAGCCGTTATATGCAGAGAAAATGTCGTCTGGGTATGAAATAAATCCTTGACTAAAGTCTTAGCTAAACCGGTTATTTTCAGCAGGCCGATTGAAACGTGTACTCTAGCACCGGTGCGCATAAATATGCTGTGGCCTTCGTATACAGTCGGTTGTTGAAAACTTGTCAATTGTTACACAATTCTGATTACATGATTTGTGTGCGATGTTTCCTTGTGTCATTCTTTAGCAATAAATCTATTCTGATGCGGAACTCGTTTTCTACAGAGTACGATGTACATATAGCATGAATAAGATATGTGGAATGTGGCTCAAGTCTCAGTTCGCCGAAAAGTTCCGCATATAGTGGAACGTACAGTTGTTATGTCAGCAAACCCCAGGGTTCCGCGAACGCCATATCGCCTGCAGCAAAACGATGAACTACCGTCGCATATGAGCGCATGACTGCGCAACTTATCCGGATAAAAACAAACGGATTTCATTCAGTTTCTTCGACATTTATCAGACTTCCCTGTGCTGTAGATTGACTAGTCGTCTGCAGTTAGTTGTTTGGTACGCCTAGCAAGTGATCTTGTGTGGATTTTGCGAGCTCCGATTATTCCATCTCCTAGAATCACTGAAAAATGAAACGATTTGTCTGTTTATTGTTTCTTGCCGCACTTGTGACCACAATTAACGGGCGCGGTAGCGATGGACGGCGCACTGTCCTTGGCGTAGACCGGCCGCTGGTGGCAAGAGGAAATGACACGGTCAACGACGGCAGCCATACCGATGCCGTCCAACCAGGAACTGACACAAAAGCAGGACCATCACCGACTGGTGCGCATTAGCCCAATCTGCGCGTGCCGGAGCAGACCGGCTGGCATGTATCCAACTTCGAATCAGGAAAGCACCGCTAACTCACACGGCGCAAGTTGTATATCGTCAATGAGAGTGTTTGTGCTGTTTTGTTCGCGAAATACGAGCCATGAAATCTATGTATTGCCTTGAGTATGCATGACTGTTCCATCTTCTTATTATGTGAGCTGTTCTTCTATGCAGTTTGGGAAGAAAACGATGAGTGTTGATCAAGTCAGTCTAGCGTGAAACGTAGATAAATTATTACCATCTCCTCTTTACTTCCTTTCGAACATGTGTGAATTAGTCTTTTAAACAAAAATCCATCAGCCTTAGAATCCCAAATTCCAAATCAGCTGATTCGATTGGTGTATTTTCACGTAGCAATGCGATAGCATCCAACCAGTTTAGACTGTAGAGGACTTCTCTTTGTGTTTAGAGGACGAGTTATGAGCACGGGTTATCATTACGAGGCAGCTATGAGTTGTGAGGTAACCACAGTCTACATCTACTATTATTATTATTATTATTATTACAACACAAGAGCAGACAACCCATCTGGGACTTCAAGTCTGGTCGCACTAGTCTGGTCGCACTATTATATAGACCTTCTCTTTCAGCAGTAGTAGCGTCTTGTCAGCGCCGTTACCGGGACATTCTTACACTTAAACAGTCACAACGTGCCATTCCCGGCATTCCGGGGTGTGGTGTATTGTCGTATTCTCCAGATTGTGGTCAAAGAGTGGCCGCACTGTTGTACTTAGCGATTGGACATATGCTAGAGTACTACTGTATCTTTCTGTACTATTCAGATGGTTATTGGCTCAGCAGCGAGCGGTCCTATTAAGAAATTATTATGCCGCCGCAATACATCACACCGGGAAAGCGCACCACTCAACGACTAACAAACGGGTTCGTATCCTTCGCCAGGGCGCTTGATGATGCCTGTGTGTAGCCAGCAGTTCTGCGGACAACACCACCATGACGGATATCACTTTCATTAACAAGATACGGTAAACTGCACATTGCAGAAATCCAAATGGCTAGCAGTAATTTAACCCGACACAGTGAACAGAATACTAATTACTGTTTGCTCGCTGTCTGCTGCCGAGTAATATAAGCTCGCTCAAATGCAAAAAATAGAAATAACCGTCGATTCGATGTCTTTAATGGAGCCAGCGCTGTAATGTCAACATAGAAAAACTGGATTACATCTCAGCAGGTGCTCCTATGGCATTATTTGTCTTAGTCGCTGCTGTGTTTGATTTAATGTCGGTCAACAGAATTCGCGCGCACTCAATTAATCCCGGCGTTTGTCCAGATGGAACGCAGCTGCTTTCGTGAGACTAACACTTTTCTTACCTGTATGTACAGTACTTTCTGCAGCCGCTCTTATTAAACCGCAGAGAAAAGTTTGGCAACTGAAAAGGCTTATTCAGCCACCCGATCACAAATGTTTCCTAAATGAAAGTTTAGTATCTGATTAATTTTAGTTTTCAGTAATACCAAGCCATCAGAACTGAGCCCTTTAAGCACACCATTACGCACCTAACTGACCGGTATACAGCATTAACTGCCTGGCTTTTTTGGGCGAATCTGGCAAGTATTGACTGCCTTTAACCATGGAGAGCTGTACTTCTTCTTACGTCTTTAACGGTTCCATCCATGACACATCGGGAAACCCTGTGTTAACGAACAGTACAGAATCAAACAGTACAACCCTTCAGTCTGATTTGACTTACGACGTTGTAATTACTTCCATCGTTCTCATCGTCGCATCATTGACGAATGGAGTCGTTCTATTTTTGTTTTTTAAACGCTCATTGTTTCGTACACCGTTTGCCGTTCATGTTGTTAACTTACTGATCACGAATACAGTGTTTGTATTTTTTGGAGCAATAATTGGCACGTACTTGGATCCCCTGTATGATGGCACGGAACGGCCAGCAATTTTATGCTTCGCGCTTCTTTATTTGGATTATGTCTTAACGTCAGCGATTATGTACTCGCACATGGTTATTTCACTGAACCGAGCGTGCGCCGTGTTGTTTCCAATTTATTACAAAACTTATTACACGAAAAAGGCGGCGATTGTGACCACCATAGCGGTCCTAGTATTTGTGCATCTTTTTTGCACACCCGAGGTGTTCATTAGTGTACTGCAGAAGCGTACACGGCGGGAGCACTGTAATTATGAAGGTAAAAAGGATGACTACATGAAATCGACTCTTTTTGTATGCAATATAATTCCTTTGTGCATTATTATTGTGCTATTTTTTGTGACATTAATAGCAAGGGCGTACACCAGTGCAACAAGCAATACTGCCCGCACGAAGACACAGTCAAGACAGCACAAAGCATTTGTCGTGCTGGGTATTGTGACGGCTGTGGAAACATGTTCTTGGCTTCCAACAAAAATCACCGGTCTTTTGGCCGCCTTTAAGCCGTGTTTTGTTGGTGGGACACTGGTTGTTGTCTTTGGATGGTTGTATTATATTCCGATTGTTATTGATCCTATAATGTACGTTCTGACGTTAAGAGAGCTGAAAGATCCGTTTATGGAAATCTCGCAGGATATGTGGAAACGATATTGCGACTCAGCCCACTGTTGCCGCACACGCACCCCAATCCCACTGCAGAGTGTTGGAAATCCAGCGGTTTTGCTTCGAGATCCAGTCCAGCAATCAGAAGCTGTACACGCAGGGATACGGCGTTTCTGGAATGGATTGTACGATATTGAAAACTGTCATGTAACAGCTCGCCTGCAAGACCTAGGATTGTTGGGTACGTGGCGGCAGATGCTAGCTTGTCTGAACAGCTGATGCTGTTCGGACCAGCTTGGTTACTGTTTTTACGGTGGATCTACGCAACCCGCCGAGCTGCATGCGATAAAGATGCGCTCGGGTACATGGCAACAGCGTCCGAATTTAGGCTCGTTTGGAAGGGTGGACCAGGGAGCCCACGTAAGAATTACAGCTTTATCAGTAACGCCAAGAGGAAATATTATTCCACTTCGCAACTGTGTGCCGTGGGCCGGAAATGGTGCCCTTCCCTGTCGAACAGCCTATCCATATATATGGAAGTGTTTTTAGAACCCATCCAGTTTTCCGGGCAAAAGATCTCCCGGAACGGAAACTTAAAAGAGCGCTGTCAGCATTCTTTTAAGTTGAATTACGAAGACAGAATCCTTGTGTTTAATACTGGCTAACCTGCCTAGAATCATGCTCTTCGCTGCTAAATGGTCTGTCAAGTAGCTAGGCTGTTTGTTCACATAACGACTTATCTAGTTCACATTATTATTATTATTATTATTATTTCATTACATGGCAGGTAGCCCGTATATTGCTACCGATGACATTGGTGGCACGGGAGTTTAAACCTGGCAGAACAAACACGGTATTATACCGATGTTGAAGCATTTGCAGTTAGAATTAAATGAGAAAAAAAAGGTTAAGCAAGGGAAATATTAGACAGTGAATGCCGAAAAGATGCTAATGAACTACAGTCCAGCGGATTGTTTCCGATTCTTTCC
>JAQGAU010000030.1:0-54220 GCA_034698045.1 Paramacrobiotus richtersi
ATAAATATTAATATTAAATAAATATCAATAAATATTAATATTTTTTATATATTAATAGATATAAATAAAAATAAATATCAATAACACGTGCATTAAAGTCTCAGCACATAAAAATTATCATGCGTACTCCTTTCGCTTCGGTCATTCAGTGCTCGCCAACAGCGAGTGCACTTACCTAGTAATTAAAACACTAAAACTTGTGCCACCGTAAAGTTCACACAAATAGCTTTCACTGTACCAAAGTTGTCCACAATCAGCCATGTCGCTTGACCGAGCTTCAGGATGCACTGGCCACTGTCCTGGTCCAAATAGCATTTCTCCACGCTGGCGCACACATATTTTCCCGGATCGTACCCATTCGTGCCATCAAACACAAGCTCATCGTTATCAAAAAATTTTCTACAATCCGGATCAACCGCTGTGCAACCGGTATCCACCAGACGTGGATACGGCCGACCGCGTGTCCAGATGAACCGGGGCTGAGGAAGCCAAACCCCACTCGCAAGTTCTTTTAGCACATATGGTGGATACAAATCGCCGATCGCTTCGAAATGTACAATCCAATATTCAACGTTTTCCGCGGTTAAAGGATGGCAAGAAAGGGAGACTGTATCATACTGTTTGGCTCGCAGTTTAGGCATTTCCCTTTTTCGAGCTGTTCAATATTGTTCAGTTAACTCCAGGCATAACAGAAATAATACCACCTTGTATTCGGTTGATAGGTACATTCGTCTGACCCACCTTGAGCGATATGGTACGCGATACAGTTCAAGCCATCTTCTTCGTCCCATGGGTTGTCCGGCCATTGAAATGCCTCCGGGCAGTGGATATTTCTAGTTATGGTATAGCTCCCATTGAAAGCCCATCCGTAAAGTACTGCCTTTGTCAGCAAAATCCCGAGAGTTAGGCAAGTTTCCGTCAGCACAAACTTTCCCATGTTTGGTTGTGTTTTTATGGTAAATATCGTGAAAGGAGGAAACAGGAAACCGGTAGCAAAGTGTACGAAATTTGGATAGCAAAAACTGCACACGTCACTAATATCCGATGTCAAGTTAACAGAAGCTTTCTGGCTGTGACAAGAGTGAAAACACAGTGTACAGTACAACATGCAGATACAACTGGAAACATTCCAGATTTTGGATGGTTGTAACTTGTAAATGTGGCGTGATCTTCGCCTCGTATGGTTCGAATCCAGATATACTTACTGTATTCATGTGTTATCCTCGGTTTCCTGTCGTTCGTTTTGACGGTGCATGATGTTTGCTTGACCAGCGCAAAGTACTGTATCTGCCAATCAGCGGTTGTAGGTGCATTTTTTTCAGTTCCGAATCGACCACCCATTCCCAGCCGTTGCGCGTTACTGTATGTCGATGTTACAAGTATTACACAAGTGTCGGCCAATCGGAATGCTCAAACTAGTTTCCTGAACAAGGAAATGCCATGCTAGTCAATTCAGAAGACTGATCTCAGAAGGGGAGTTCAGAAACCAGAAAGCTGCAGTCGGTCAGAGTGATACCAGTTTTAATTTCTGATGCCTCCAGGATCTCATGTAACAGTGCCTTTGTGTACCAAAGAGCGCCAATGTGTTTTGTTATAAAACGGAACTAACGGATGCCGTTTTAGATTAATCACAGATGCAGAGAGATAAATACTAACAAATAAAACATTAAAACAAACATAAAGAGCAGCTAAAAAGCACAGCTTTCATTCACAACTTCTTAATTTTGTCACCTTTCACAACGGGATTATTTTTGCGAATTTCTTCAGTGCCCAGTGAGCGGTAATCAAAGGGACACTTATGTATATCGGAATAACGATGCACGGCGCAGTACAGTCCACCGCAACGACACGTGTACCCAGTCAGTCCTACACGTTTATTGCACTCTTTGCACCGATTGATCCTGGCCGTCCCAGTTCTTGACTCGTTGCTAGATGATCGCGAAGAAGACTCTTTATTGGGTGCTTCCACCAGTTTGGATACATTCTCTGCTTCTTCGCCGTTTGTCTCGGGCAGGGTTGCATCTGGTGGACGGCCGCTTTCGACGGATTTTTCCGGTGGGGCAGGCACATCGTTAACATGGGGCGCCGCTGGCGGGTGGGGCGTGGCATTGATGTTGAGGCGATTGCGCGAAGCGCGCGCTGTTAAAGGGACGAGGGCGTTGACGGATGGTGGCGGGGGATGACGCAGTTTGTAGCATTTGGAACACATTCCGCCATTGGCCGGAGAGCCGAAGAAACCACAGCCATTAGTACAGAGGTTCGGCTGCTTGTCTTGGTTCTCCATTCGCGCTGGCCGCTACGCGGGATCGTTGATCATTACAGTATCCGGGGCTATGTAGAACTTTATGGGAGATTTTGCAGATAGATTAAAGGACAATAAAAGATTGACGTGGTTTGCAATAATATCTTGTTTGTCGGAATGTACTGCAAAAAGTTACCGTAGAAACTTTCAGTTAACTGAGTCAAACCACTGAGTCAGCATGTTTTCCTGATGATTTTTGTAAAGTGTTTCGTATCTGGCCACTGCATGATTGTTGGTTTGTGAAAACACGACTGGCGACCACATATGGTGTTAGTTTCGCACAAGCTGGTTTCCCATAGGACAGGAAGGACAAAATTGTTGCTCTAACGGATTAGAACGTTATAAACCTCTTTGTCATAGCACGTACGTGTACTTGTAACTTGTACTATCAGCTGCAGGATTGTTGGCTACATACGTCCTTTTTGTAAGCACACTCGCACGGTATGCCGAAAACACGGGTCGAATTTGGTATTCACGGGTTGGTCAAGTTTACACACATATAGTGGTGGAAGAACATGCAGCGGTGGAAGCCGTACCATTAAATGATTACTCAAGTTCTTCCACCTTTGTAGAGTTCGTGTTTCTACAGTTCTAACTGCGCAGCCGTGACCTTCGATCAGATGCATTGTTCACATCCCGGTTCTCCAGATTTCAAGACCAGCTCCATAAAATGAGTGAAAATTAGTAAACATCGCACTCCGAATTTAAAATTGAGAGCTGCATTGAAAAAGAGTGATCCATGAGTCTGCGGATGTAACAAGCATCACAGAGGTTAACTGCAGACGTATAGAAAGTTTCCGTGGGAACAATCAAGATGGTTTGGAAAAGAATTCCAACTGGACTGGAATTCCGACTGGACTTTGGCCTTGCTTGACTCGGACGCAATATAAACTGTATTCCATCACCAACGCCACTTCTACTTTGTTGAAGCGACGGTCCTTTTTATCTAAGGATTCTGCTGTCTAGCAACAACAACAACAACAACAACAACAACTGGACTGGATGCAACAACAAGAACAAAGGTGTTTCTACTGGACCACATGCTGTAAAGCCTGCAACATACGAAAACCAGCATTATATCGTAAAACAAATCCTTAATGGCTGCGTATCAAGCAGTATGTTACCCAAGGGAGGACCGCTTAATTAGATCCGATTACTCCATCGCGCAGCCAGACCCGGACGACGTTCAGGATCCAGAAGAATTCCAAATCGCTTTTGCCAGATTTGGACACCGCTCCGAGAAAGACTGCGCATACTACCTGGAATCCTACATAACATCATGTGAAGATAACGAAGTTGTACCTGTGCCGCAGTTGTTCAGACTTTTCCAGTCAAAAGCGAAAAAGGATTTACTGTAGGTGATGTATGCGACAATAGACCTGGTTAGAAAATTGAAGAACAATGAGCAAGTAAAAAATCAGATAAAACTGAGAAAGTGAAACTGTTTGTTCTGTATTGTATTCAACACAACCATAATTTTGTTCGTCTGAAGCATTTTACGGAAAAGCGAAATTTTAGGTTGCGATTCAGGAACAAAAGGGCATCCGTTTATCTACCAGGCAATGATCCAGCTTCCAATCGTCGCCTGGAAGATATCGATCTAGCCGTCGTTTGTAATTTTCTGGAGTATCACTTTCCTGATGGTACACGGTGCATGGATTTACGCCATAATGAGCTCGAAGATATTTCAGCCTTGTGCACAACTTTGAAAGTGAGCTAGTGTAGCTTGGTTCTGTTAGAGTGCCTAGACAACTGTAATTTTACGATCGATTATAGAATTCCAAAACCCTTCAAGCAATAAACCTCATGTATAACCCTTTGACGGAGACGGCCATTTCGTCTTTGAAGCATTCTGCCCTGGTATGTTGCTGGAACGAAGCTGGTCCGTATAAGAAAAATCCCCATAAATGTAAGTACAGACAGAATTCTGTTTTGCAGGTATCGAATTGTTTGGTTAACCTATGCTTGAACGGGGTAAAACTGTCCAAAGCAAGCGGAATGGACGTCTCAGAGCTCGTCACGAATTTGCCAACCTTGCGGTATTTAGGCCTCGCGCATTGCGAAATGGTACAATAGAGGCTAACTCTCTTTCTAGACAGTTGACCACTGAAAATTCGTAATACTTTTGCAGTAGAGATTGCAAGCCCTCATCGCCATAATGATCCCGATTAAGAATAACCAAATTGTGCTCAGCGCACTCGACATTACAAGCCCTGATATACCGGACTGGGCAAGTAAAACCGTCTTCATCGAGCAGTGTGCGGACATGTTGGTTTCCGCAAAGTACCTAAAAGAAATACACCTTGGAAGGATGGAAATGGATGACTTCCTGTTGGAACGGTTGCTGCCGGGATTGCACAGGAACACATCGCTGCGCTTTTTGGACCTTCATGGGTGAATTTCAGAATGCTTCGGGATTTGAGTTTAAAATAACCGTGCTGTTCTGCAGGAATAAACTCAATCGTGATGGCGCCAGGATGATAATGCGACTTTTGCAAAATGGCTCGCTGCTGGAAGTGTTAGACTTGGACTGCAGTAATTTTACTGACGAAGGGGCTGAGTACTTGGCTAATGCTATCTACGATAACGATGCAATGAGAATGTACGGTTGCTCAGAATTTACTCCTTTGAGAATGTAATCGAAGCCATCCATTTTGCTTAGCCTCTCTGTCCGATTCTGCCGCTTTGGTGATCAAGGTATCGAGTTTCTGGCGAAATCTGTCTCGCACGGAAAGGTCAATCGGCTTACTATATGGCAAGGGACGTCCATCAAAGGATCAGGCTGCAAAGTGAGTGACACTTTTCCCGAAAGTAAAGAATGATGCCGTCCGGCAAACAGGAGATCTAGACATATTAATATGATTATTATCTTTCACTACGGTTTACAGCCTGTACAGATACGTGGTACGAGTATGTGCGGTTTTAAAAAGCATGGTTTTATGGAGGCATGGTTTTACGTAGGCATTTAGCGAACTGATGAGAAGTGGACGAATCAGAGGAAATCAGACGGATGTTCGCTTTTATGAAGTGGATGGAGTGTACCAAATGGCGGAGAATGGCCACGGTGGACTCAGGCGTTGGGAAG
This sequence comes from Paramacrobiotus richtersi, assembly GCA_034698045.1. Taxonomy (NCBI): domain Eukaryota; kingdom Metazoa; phylum Tardigrada; class Eutardigrada; order Parachela; family Macrobiotidae; genus Paramacrobiotus; species Paramacrobiotus richtersi. Next base: position 5,388 of record JAQGAU010000030.1, read on the forward strand.
TGTTTACGCCGAACTTCGGGGAATATTCTCACCAGTCATGCTATGATGGATTTACCGAACCAGAACCGCAGCCGTTTTTCAACACAATACTGTATAACTCTGGGTAACTCATTCTGCGCAACTTACGTGCGAAGTTGTCCTGGATGAAAAACATTTTTATGTTATTCAATCTAAAAATTAACATACTTCAACGGAATTAATGGCTAGCCGAAACTGTAATTAGCCAAGTTGACCTTTTCAAACGTGAAGTATGTTTCCGGTTGGTCCAGTACAATAATAACCTGCGATTTGATTTCCAAAAGTTCCGTTGTCCTGTTCGTTGTATCTGAATCATTCTCCATACCGCTCTGCTTTCTGATGGATACCTTTGCCACTTTGGTCAACGAAACTTTCCTTTGTCGCGCGATCGCGGTGTAGTATTCTCCGTTGGCCAGCTCAACGATATCATATGGCGAGGCCAGATTGATTCCCTTCTCCATTAACTGCTCATAACAAACGTTGAACAACTGGAACATACTTTCGTCCATTCGTAATTGGTTGATTGCACGGATAATTTTCAGCCACTCGGCTTCGCGTTGCGCCCTGGCCGGTTGGGAGCGACTGAGCCGCTTGATCTTGATTAGGGGTTTTCGCATGGTAGTTGGTAGTACGAAGGCTTTGTTGCCTTTCGGAACCAGGCGCTTGCCCTTCTTCGGAGTGGGGATGTCGGTGTCCGAGGGGAGATACTTCTGTGGAGCTTTTTTCTTTTTCTTTCGGGCTGATCGCTTTCCTCTGTCTGACCGTTTGCCCTACGGAAAAACCAGTAACTGCTGCTAAAAAATGGGCAAATGCTTGCAATAAGATTGTTAGTTTACTTCGTTGACTTCGGATTGTGGGCTGGCAGGTGCCTTTTTTTGTTTTCTTTTGTTCTGTTTTGATAGCTTTTCCTCTGTTGGTCTGCTATTTTTGCTTGCCTCATCTCTCCCAGCATTCGGATACTTTTCCTTCTTCTCGTTCGGTACTCTAAGTTTGTGTTCTACGGAATGATTTTTGACTGCCATATTTGTCGGTTTCATTTCTTTCTTCCGATTCCTGGAACCCTTGCCAGGTGTCGGTGAATTATCCGTTCTTAACCTGGCTGCCAGGGATCGCTCTTCGCGTCTCTGTTTCTGATCAGCCTCACGGGATTTCGATGCTCCTTTGTTTTTCTTTCTGCTGTCGTGTGTTTGTTCCTTCTCCGCTTCGTTTGCACGAATTTTCTCCTTGGTCTTGCCTTTTTCAGTTTCTTTTGCGATTTTGTTTTCTTGTGGCTTCTTTGCTTCTGGTTTATTGGATTCGCTTTGGTTAGGGCCTTTTCCTGGGTTTTGCCGGGCACGGCTGTTTTCCGTTTCGTTCGCTCTAAAATCATCGTTGTACTGCTTTGGCGCCCGTTCCGACTTTGCTGGGGTGTCCTGTTAAAATAGCAATAGCTGTAAGGTTTAACGTCACAGCCATGCAAAAATAAGCACCTTTGTCTGGGAAACGCCTTGCTGCTTTCGTTGAACACTCTTGTTCTCAGCTTTTTGTGGAACGTTATGATCAGTTTGTTTCTCGCTCCGATCTTGTTTCTTATCACCAGCAATCCTTCTTAGTCCGGCATTCGTAGCTTCCCTTTTAATATCGGGTGTGTGCTTCTTTTCTTCTCTGTAAGTTTCCATACTGGCTTGAGGATCTCTTTGCCCTTTAGCTTTTCTTGATATCGGTGTGTCCTCTTTCTCTGGCATCTTCGCTAAGTAGGTAGGCTGTTGTTGTTCTCTTTCCGGTTTTCCTGGGTTTTCATTTCCCGGGGTCTCGCTCTGAGCCTTTGATTTTCTACGTGGTTTTTCTGCCCTGCTTCGCATCTTCTCCTTTTCCGTATAAGGACTGACGGAAAGAGATTTGTTTGAGTTTCTTGACTGCTTCTGTTTATCCGGTGGTCCCGTTTTGTTCCGTGTAACATTTGCTGTGGACTGCACAACCCCCGGTGTGTTTCCACGCACGGTGAGCGTTCGCGGAGACGCGGACTTGGAGGCGGGACTTTGACCGGTATGATCACTAACAAGATAGAATGTGAAGAAACCAGTGTGATAATTCTCTCTTTATCTAGATCGGTAGCTGCTTGAAAGATGCAAAGCATTCAGCATTCTAGAATAGTAATGTAACGGTAGAATTTACCTCATAAAAGAACTGCTGTGGTTTAAGTCCTTTAAGGTATCACCAGTTTTTGACTTGGATGTCTTCACCTTCTTTGCTACTTTGGCCACCTTTTCCGGTTTCAGGTCATGTACACTCTCTTTAATGGGACGCATTATTTTGCGCTTTTCTTTGCCGAAATTCATAGTTTTTTCAGCCGGGTCGTTTAAACTGGCCACCGGAACATTGCTGATTATAGAACAAGTGGCAGAGTCGAACTCTGCAGGGGTAACCTGGTCGGTTTCTGATTCATCTCCCGTCAATCGGCGGCGGCGTTTCTTCGCTTTGATCTTTTTGTGGTACAGCTCCATGTGCTGTTTCCTTTTGGCAATGGCTATACAGTTCGGCTGATGGACTGGCCAATGGGCTTCCATGCAGTTATGGGAGCAATAAAAGATTTTATTGCAATTTGGGCACGGAAAGAGCTTTCGATTGGGGAGGGATGATTCACCGCAGCGGCTGCAGTATTCGTATTCGGTAACCGTGTGATCGATCCTGAAAGAAACATAAAATAATGTTGAACTACTGAATGTTCAACATGTCCCGTATAAGGTGGCAAAGCACTTGTACACATGGAAATGTAGGTACACTCCTTGCATGCGAATGCCTTCGATTCTTACGGAATGTCGTCTCCATTCTCGTCAATAATATGCACAGCCGGCACTAAGAGTCCCACATGATCCGGATCCGTAATTGGCTTCCCTAATTTCCCTTTCCTCCCGACCTGCCGTTCGGTACCATCTGGCGTGTGCATCCCCCCGATACCCAGCACAGACCGGTGCGCAATAACCAAATCATCATCTGTAACGAAGCTCTCAGCATCCGAGCTCATCTCCGTCGATTCAGGAAGTTGAAATATTGATGATTTCTCGGAATCTGTGTCGGATTCGGCACGGAATGGGTTTCGCATAACCGTCAGTGTGGGTCGGAAAACCTTTCCGTCCTTCACAGTATCTTCAGCTCGACTGATTTGGTCAATCTTGTTCCGAAGGCCGGGGAGGACTTTTAGTAAAAGTCGGATTTCGGGGTTCTGGGATAGATGGGCTTCTATTAAAGGGTCAGGCCCATCGATCAGGTGCGGTTGCTGCTGGAGTAGTGGAACAATCTCAGGATAAATTGCTCCTAGAATTACAGTTGGCTCAATACCCAAAAATATATTTGTCCGACGGGAACTACTCCCAACAAGGTAGTCTGTTACATTAACCAGATTGCGATATATTTTACAGAATCTGGGTAGCTTTTAGGTACGCTTATCAAATGATTGCTTTGGATTATTCGAACTGCCAGTCTGCCTGTAACAAAGGTTTTCCGCCATATAGAAGCCATTTAGAAGCAAACAAATTAAACCAACGATACACATACCGGCAAGGCTGATTTTTCGCAGGCGCAAAACAGATTTTTGAGTTGCATTCTTGTAGGCTTCCAGAATGTAAATGCGGAAGCTCTCTAGTATGTCCTTCAGCTGGGGATTCATATTTGTCCCTAGAGTTTGCTAGAAAAAAGAACGCAATTCATGACGTTATCATAGCTGATAACCGATAACTATTTTTGGAGACTAGGTAAGATATCAATAGCGGCGTAATACTCCCTCTTTGCAGTTATTGGGATGTTAGGTGTAGTTAAACCGCTCACAAGAGTGAGATAAAAATAAGGCCAGTTGTGATCGTGTATGGCGCAAATTTTGTTTTGGTGACCTTTTATCGGCATTGCGAAGGAAATAAATTTAAGTGTCCAAACGTAATTTCTATACGTTTTGAATGTACGTGGTGTTGTTTCTTACCTTGGCATACACCTGCTTGGCATAATCCTGTAAAAAGTACGGCAAATGACGCGTTACTTTTCGCTGACACGAAAAAGCTTAGTCAGTGCTTTGTACCAATGGTGACCCTAAAGGTGCTGCAGTATTTCCGGCCGACGCTGTTAGAGCAACCTTCACAGTGAAGTCCGCATTGTGCTGCAGAAGCACATCAATCAAATGTTGCAAAACTCCCACTTCCTTGTTAGTACGTAGGAACGCATCCGCAGTGGCTAATGTTGCAGCCATGCATAACGCATTGCCCAAGCCACCCATGAGGTCTTGATTCTCATCACTTCCCGCAGCCAGCAGTGCTTCTACCATCTACGCAAAACGATCAAGTACAGCATTTACGGATATGAAGAGAGCTTCGTCAATTGTAATCTATCTACAGAATTAGTTCAGTATGTTTGGATGACCTTTGTGTTTCCTTGCTGAATGGCCATCACAAGCGGGGTCAACCGATTCCAAACGGCATCGACGTGCGCACCATGTTTGATCAAGGCGTTTAAAATATGGATGGTGGCCTAGAAGCAAATGCCAGAATTAACCGCAAAAATGCTTGTTTGCGTCCTTTATGATACGCACTGGATCTTCCGGCTGTCGCTGACAAACAATATGAATAGCGCTCCTACCGACAAACGGCTGAGATTTTGTCTTTTCCTTCCCTGTAGGCGGCTGTAGAAGAACACAAGTCGATGTTTAAAGCATACAGCTTTAATGTATATCAACATATCCTTACCGGTCTAGTATCCATCTCGATTGCATTGGGATTCGCTCCATGATTTAGAAGCAGCTGTACCATATCCGCTGCGTTTTTACCGGGCATCGAGCATGCTACCAGTATCGGTGTTACCAAAATAAACTATAAAAAGGATTTTCACGTAATGGATGTAACGAGCTTGACATGCTGCCGTAACATAAACGTACCTGGCGGGTTATGGGCCCATGCACGTCACTCCCCTGTTCTAGCAAAAGTCCAGCCAGATCGCTGTCCAGGCCCCGAACGGCCGCATATAATATCGGCTGTGGCCATGTGCAACTACCCCAGTGTGCACCTCTTCTAACCAGCAGCGTCATGACGTTCTTTAAGCGCTTTTGCCACTCCTTGAGCCATACCAAAAACACCGGCTTCTCCACTTCCGGCTTCATCTTGATATCATCTGCGGATGTCGAAGAGCGGACGTGATGTAGCTGCAAAGCAGCTCGTACAAACTGCTGAGTTTTCACTTCAATGGGGACTTTCTTGAAAGTCTGATCGGTCTTGAGGGATCCTTTCTGGTCGATATCTAACCGCATTTCTTGTTCCGGTCCCTGCAAACCTCTCCCAATTAACAACACGCAACATCTGTATTTGTACAAAACGAATAACTTGTTCAGCACAAATACAGAGTGCATGTTGTCGTCCGTTCAGAATACCTGCCTTTTGGACTGTGTCTTCCCGGCACTGGAAGCTTTCGGTTTGGCAGACTGATTCATGGCCGGACTGGGCGTCGATAGCCGCGTTGGAATGACTGATGCCGGTTTCGACATTGATCCTTCGCGACTCAGAATTAAGGAACCGTCCAGTGCGTTGTTAAACAGAAAGGTCACGTCCACATCACTGCCTCGCCAGTAATTATACTTTTCCACGAAAACATGGTACGCGAAGAAGCATAACTCCATGGCAGTATAACCCTGGTTGGTTACTCGGCTAATATCGGCCCCAAAGTCCAGCAGGAATTCGACCACGTCTGCTCTTCCATGAATCTGTAGAAATGCGGTACAAACAGCATGTTCAACATCGTAAAACGTTTTGTTTTATCAAACTTGAAGCGCAACTCACAGCAGCTGCCATAAGGACAGTTAACCCGAATCCGTCACAGGCATCAATATTTACACCTCTTTGAAAGTACAACTCTTGCACTTGTCTGATATCTCCTGCAGCTGCTGCCATGATAAACGCAACGGTCTCTTCTTCCTTTTTCCCAGTCTGCTGGAAATGATTAAACCTTTCCTCCATATTAATGCGGCCGATATCGTGACCCATCGTGATGCTTAACGGATGCATTTTCCGAGCGAACTTTTCCATTTCCATGAGTGCAGGACTGTTATTCCTAAAGACCTCAGTTTCGGGCAAATCTTCGTTGTAAGTGATATGTTTGGCGAATTCGGATTCAAAAAAGTCTCCGAATTCTGGCGTGCCATTAGAAACGGTGCCCATTTGCAACAATTTTGCCAGGATTGCTTCTTTAGTTAGTTTTTGGCTTTCCACGTCTGTGACTGTTTTTTGCTTTAAAAGTTCATCTTTTACGTTCCATGTTTGAGCAGCGACGCCAGGAAGACATTGGAACAGTTCTTGGAGGTACGGCACATTATATGCCTCCGGCAATGGATACATGAACTGCAGCAAATGATCGCCTTGAAATAGACCGACATCTTGTCGTCCATCCAGGTACGACAACACCCCAGGACCGTATAGTTGATTTTCTCGGAATAAGCCCTACAATACAACGACAGCTGATAGCAATATGTCTCTGGAAAAGTTGAGCTTTTTGTACCTGATAAATTTCGCCATTGGCGTAGGTTTTAACTCCGTATCCTTCCAGCAAGTTGCAAAAGAAGTGTCCTACGTAAGTGGTACCGTCGGGCCACGAAAGTCGTCCAGGACCGTGTTTGCGATCGTAATAGTAATATCCCTCATAAGTCTAAATTATATCGTCGAATTCAGAACAATATATTAGCAGATTCTATCTAGCTTGGTTATCCGTTCAAGTACGACAGCGAAACGACAACTTTCGAAACACTGACGCACCTCCCCAGTAGCTGACACCGAGCGACCTTTTCCGTGGCGTATTCCCAGCCAGATATCACCATTATATGTCTCATCTTCGATGCTTATCATTTGTTTGTCCAATCATTCCCATTCGTGAAAGTATACACGCATGATGTTGCTTTTAATACACTCCCTTCGGTACGCTGGGGTTCTTTTATCGAAGTTCTATAAATTACGCGAACAGTTCCTTACTATTAGATCGAAGCAAAGCACAAACACACAACAGTTACTGATCTCACTGTCAGTACTGCTCATATTTGCACAACAAGTAGGTGTAACTTGTAAGTGCACAGTAGGTGTGAGTATTTGACACCTACTGCAAGAAATACGATGCTGCTCCGTTTCGGTAACCATTTTAAAAATGATAATAACAGCATAAAAAAATTACGCAAATAACAGCACACACGCCTCACCTGTGTCACTACTTAAACTTGACCAGAGCTATTCTCATCGACTCATCAGCACTGAATCACTGACCAAGCGCTAAACACTGTCACAATATCATGCATCATCAAGCTCGATAAATAGCAATATTTCTAGTCAACATGACATAGTTTAGTCGTTTCTCCGAAGTAGGTGCTATTCAGCCATTCGAAACTCTGGATTTGCGACGAGGTTTTCTCGCTTGGCTGTCCGAATCCGGTGAGGTCGTCGCGGATTCGCCGGCTGTCTGGTCATTTACAGCGGTCATCCCGCCGGCCTTTGCTTCAGCAGACCCTTTATTGACATCCGACCCTATTCGCTGGAACAGTTCACCCATCATTTTCTCAAAATGGGAGTAAAACTCTTTAGCTTTTTCATCCTTCTCCAGCTCTTCCGCTGTCAACTCCGGGTACGATGGTGCTCTTGCAAGAACAGCTTCGCCGTTTGCATTATCAACAGGAATATCCAAATTGTCCAACAGATCTGGATCCAAGGACGTCTGCTCCGGACGGATCCTAAATGTTACAGAAGAAATAAAATTCCCTCCTGAACTTTCCCTATTTTCCCTGGTTATTTCGACATTATCAGCTGGTTCTTCGAATAAGGATACCCCAACTTCAGTTGGCTGAATTTCTTCGGTTTCTACTTGCTCTTTTGCAGCTGGTAATGCTCCCGAAGATTTGAAAAATAATTCAAACTGACTATCGGTCATCTGATGTATTCGATGTTGCAGCCAATCATCAGTACGATCGATATCTACTGAAGTCTTTCTGATACCGCTTGCTTCGTAATCGTCCGCTTTGTCATTGCTCGTTGCGATTAGCTGCCCAGTAAAGTCATCATCATTGCTTGTGCGCATCGGTCGTCCCCAAATAATCTCAGGTGGATCCAGAGACTTGTAATAAAATCGCTGCATTCTGATGTCATTTTCAGCCCGACGAGCTGCGTCGTGTATCATCACGCTCTCCATATTTCGATCACGATCAACAGCTCTGAAACATTTCTGGACAACCGTCAGCGGAACGCGGGAGAATTTGGCGATGATCTTGCGGGCTGCGGTGTGCATCTTCTCCACCATTTTCCCGTAGTTTTCTTCGGGGGTATCGAAGTTTCTTCGGTATGTGCGGAAGATCTGCTGGCGAAGAAGGGATAGCGGCTTGTGAAGTTCATCTTTTCGAAATGTTCCGGTTTCGAATTTTGCATTATCCGTTTGTATGTTATCAATTTCATCTTTCAAGTAGTCAATCTGAAAAAGAACCCAGATTACGTTCGAATGTTTTGTGGGTGAAACTCTGAAAACTTGCCTCTTCTTCTACTTTTTCACATTCTGCGGAAAGTTTCCTATGTGCTTCCGCAGCTCGCTTTGCTTCCTTTTTCATTTTCCGCTGTAAGCTCCGGCTTTCCTTCTTCAATGCACTGACTTCGTAGCAGACTGCCTTGCTCTTCTTGTGCTGTGCATCAAGCCGCTGCGCAATTTCCGCGGGTTTCAGGTCGTTTTTTAGAAGCTCGGTTTTCGTTATATCGGTCTTCATGTGTGGGAAAACAGAAAGCACAACATTCGTAAAGCGATCGATAAAGTGGATCTTTTCTTCCATTCGAATATTTGCGCAGCGAATTCGCTCGTTCTCATTGGTAGCTTTTGCGAGTCCATGTTCTGTTTTTTGGCGCAGCTCTCTTTCCGCATTGGCGGCATGGATTGCCTGTACGGTTCGTTCATCGTTCAGACGCAACTGGATATCAAGCGCTTTGGCCTGTTGTTCGCTCCGATGCAGTGCTGCGACCATTTCACTGGTCAGATTATCCACATCGAACTGCATACGATGCAGGTTGTATTGCAGAAGCGCCATTTTCTGCCGTAGTCGCTGTTGAGCACGAGTTCGCTCGATAACGTTCCATTTCTTATCTTCCTGCATTCGATGATTTTTCCGGACGATTGCCAGGAGCTGAGAAATCAGCGCCGTGTTGGCGCGATCCAAAGCAAAGTCATCCTACAGAAAGAAAACTTTAGTGCCCTCATGTTTTTTGAAATTTGCAGGTTCTTGAGAAAATCCAGAAAAATTAAGGACTTCTAACTCGTATCAGTCTATAACGGTGAACTCGGTATTAAATGACCATAACAAGATTTAACCAAACATAGCCATTTGTTAAATTTAAATTACGGCCTAAGAAGCGTAAGACGCACCCCTTTTCCAGTCCCTTACAGTGGGCTTGTTATGCGCACTATCCCCGCCTCCGATTCCAGCCAAATATTCCGGATTATTCCTACTCGCATTGAACTTCTGCATGACTGCACGCTGAGGAAAATTTAGCACAGGGATGTGTATCGTATGGTCTACGAGTTTGCTGGCCTCCGTCTGAATACGGTTTTTCCCACAAAACGCCATCGTGACCTTTGGAACTCTTCTCAAATTCTTTAAAACCCGCTTCGTCTCATTGAGATTGAATGATTCCTCCCTTTTTACTCGCTGCTTTTGTTTTTTTCCAGATGCGTTGATGGAAGCAATAAATGACAAAGGGGTCGATGAGGCTTTCTGCAACAGATCTGTTGAATGGCAGGATGTTTCCCGGCCGTAGATGCTGTAATCGGTTCGATACTTTTCCGCCAAACGTTGCACAAATAAAGGAGTAGTCCGATGATGCGATCGTACGCTGCGGCGAGACGTGCGAACCGTGGAGCTGGCGCTGTGCGCGGAAAGGGATGACCTGCGAAAGGCATTTCTTCGGTTTGGTGACTGCCTCACGGAAAAGGCTTCCGACAAGCTTTTCAAGATTCGATTAGGTTTTGGCTGAACTCCATGCTTTTGCTGGCTTTTATCGTGCTTTTTCGCTTCGTAATCCAGCGCACGAAAGACCTGGTTGATTCTCAGCTCATAATCTGTTTGTTTACGAGGTTGATCTGTTATCGCAAAGGTTACTCTCCGGTGAAGTGGTTTTGGCATTTTGAGGTTATCACTTTTCGAAATAGAATGCAGATCTCTCACCAAAGTTTAATCACATTATCAAAAACACGCCGTGTAAGCTCTCTTAGTTTGACAAACTTAGCTTACAGCCACTGACAGCATTGAACTGGCTACAGTAAATATGTTTCTAAGATACCAACTGCTCTCGCTGTGACTAAACAACAAGCATTCCGCCAGTTCGAAAGCGTTTCACGTCGATTTCAGAGATCCTAGTTGAATCGGTTCTGAGGAAGTGGATACTTGACTTTAGGTTTGTGTTTCTTGCGCATTTGATTTCTCTCACTCATGGTCGATTGTGTTTCTTCTACCTTGTCCTTATGCATTTTGAACATTTCCCCAAACAGTCCCCTATCCAACGGCGCCAGCCAAGAATCTTCAGTGTCCGCTAAAGCATTGTGCCGAATATGCTGATGGTTTCTCAAGTGATGCACAAAACTTATTGGAATGCCTTCTGGAGACAGACGTCCATCGAATCTTGCATCTCTTGGACTCGTAATCAGTTGCGCAGCTAAACCAACTGCATTACAGTAAAAAAGATCAGTTTGCTGGAACAAAACTCGTTACCGGTCTGCTTTCGCTTGATAAAATGTTTTATCTTCTTGGTTAAACTCTTCGGCGACAAAGTCCTTGCTAACTTCTGACCTTCCCTTCCGAGAGTAGGAGAAAACATGGAATATGTGTCAGTACCTAGAATATGAGGGTTTTTAAGGATGCTCAGGTTCTGCACTGTGGTAGCGATGCATACCATATTTCTGAATGATGGAATCCAAATGGTTGGACAGTTCTTTGATCTCCTGTATATTTCTCTCAACAGTCGCAATTAGTTCCATATCGTTAGACGCCCGTAGCAGTCCAGCCGAACCTTCTAAGACAACCGGTTGGTACGTATGGATATCGTGGATGCCAGGTAGGACAAAGCGTACTCCGTGCTTTCGTTGGAAAAAGAACTCTTCCTCCGACACGAAATCATCGTTGTCCGGCTGAAGAAATTTTGGAATTTGTTGCACTTCGAGCGTAATTTCCTCTGGGCTGTTTTCCTGCAGGCTTTTTGTAGGGTCGTTTAGATCCTTTGTTGATGAAGTTTCGAGGTGCTCACTCGATAATGGTCGATTTTCCGGCGGAAAGGGAAAACCGGCACTTTCTACGGGATGAGCATCGGTCGGTTGTTTAGTGTACGTGCTTGAGTTGTCCTTCTCCATAATATTAATGTTTTTCACTGGGGCGACTGGAGCGCCAAGCGCTTCCGGTGTTTTTGCTTCCAAAAGTGGAGCTGCTGGCTGCGAAACTGCGATACAATTGTTGTTGTACATTTTAACCTTTTAGGAGCTGGTAAGATATCATTCTTGCCTGTTGGTATTTTGCTGGGAGCTGGGTCGGATGATTCGAAGCCGGACTGCATTGTTACAGAAGACGGAGATATGGAGGGCGGCCGATTTATTTGGACTTTCAGCGGAGATTTGTGACCGTCTTCAGTCGGGACAGTTTCCTTAACCATTCGGAAATTTTCCGCCTTCTCGTCTGCGCCAGTAATTTGTTCCGGGGAAGGATGTACAGTGACTTCCGTACTGGCTGCCAAGTTCACTGATGGCATAGGATCAACGGACGGTTCTTCTTCCATCCAAGCTGGGTTTTCTGTTTCTTGATCCTCTCCTTTCTTTTCCAGAGCTTCTCTGACCATTTCTTCGACAGTCTTCGCTTTGCTCCCCTTTCTTTCCCACATTAGCGGAGTGACCTTTCCATCCACCGACAGTCTGGGTATCATTAGTCGAAGGCTCGGCGCCCGAATGGGAGCAATGTACGTGAATTCGTCGCTCTGTCCTTGCACCTCCTGTAGTCGGGCTCGGTCACGAGATTTTATAAAGGATTTGAACTGAACGACCAAAGAGTCCTTTTTGGCTAGCTTGGCGTTAAAGAGAGTTGTCGTTTTCTTTGTCGTATCAACAGAAATGCGTTTTTTATAGACCGGTTGCAGTGCATCTACCAGATACGTATCGAGTAGGTGTTTCTGGTTGGTGACCTTTAGGATGTTGCGATCCGTAAGGCTGCTGTATTTCGGTAGCGGAAAGCTGGACCGAAGAAAATCATCATCCTTTTCATCCAGAGACATTGGTTCTGATCCTTCTGTGTTATTCGAGGGTTCAGTCTCCTGAATAATTTCGGTGCCGCTCTTGCTTTTGATAGTCGGTAAGACGTCGGCACCAGGTTGTTTGTTTTCGTTATAATCGCTTTTGTTCGAGCAGGTCCCCATGACCACGCCTGCTGAACAACTTCCTTCGAAGTTCTCTGCGCAGCTGGTACCGCTCTCAAAAGGCTCCGGAACTTTATCGCTGTTACTTTGCTTCAGTGAGTCATGCACGGCTTTGTTAGCTTTTGCTCCTGGCACTTCTTTCGGCACTCGACTTGGGGTTAAATGAACAACTTCCAGCTTTCTAAGAAGTTTCTGTGCATCCTGCAGAATTCCACTTTCCGAGGGTTTCAATCCAGCTTTAGCTTTCATTTCCCGTTGAACGATATGATTAATGATCTCCTGCATTTTTCGTGTCTGTACATCGTGCTGGAACTTCGTTAGCCATCGAGAGTGAATCTTATTTTCTACACTCTGCGTCCGATTTCCAAATGACGGAGCGTAGTTCTTATACACGGGGACGTGGTGTCCTTTATCTACAACTCCATTTTTCTTAGCTTGCAGGACAATTAGTCGATTATCTTCTTCGTCAACCGCTCCAAAGCGAGAGTCATCAGATTTGGCTGCAGTATTGTGGCAGATACCGGTAATGAGTTGATGTGCAAAACGAGAACTCTCTGCAGAAAGAGACGAAACACAGCATGTATCAGTTTCCGACGATGTTTTTGGTGTTAAACGTACCATCAGGCGTTCAGCATCGTACAGCCGGATTGTGGATTTCGCTCCCAACGGCGTCTTCGCAGTAATACTGTTCTTTTTCGGTAGACCAACTTTCCGTTTGCCGCTACGTAGACTACCTCGAAATTTGGTAGGGTTTGGGATTATAGATTTTTTCTCATTCTTGATGACCTGTCTACACGGCACACCGTCTTCTAGAGTTGGAAGGCACACGATTCTCATATTAGTCTGCATGCTGGCTTTAGCAGTTTGTTTGGAAAATATGCGGAAGATCTCACTTTCTGCAAATTTCGAAAACACAGTGTGGAATATGAACAACAAAATACATACGAATACATGCAAGCGCATCGATCTGAGTCAGCCGTATTCAGCTTCTTGTAATCTTGTTGTCTAGCTACAGAAAACAGCTTCGCTGGAAAAAGCATAGCCCAAGCCAAACTTAGACATTCCAAACTTAGAGCATCGCGAACGTCGGAAATTTATGGTGTATTGCCTCAGTGTTCGTGTGGAACTGGCGACGAAAGCACCCTGCATTATTTTTTGTTTTGCCCCAACTATAACTCCGGAGTTTGCCATCTGTTTCGAAAGTTTACGACTAGCGCCGGTTTCACGGATCTAACGTTTTTGAGCAAGCCTTGGCTTATATCGTTATTAACCAAATTCCTCGAAGAATCTAAACGCTTTGACCTTGTTTGACCTGGACATACTATAATCTGCATTCCATCACTAACGCCAATTTTTATTCGTTGGAGCGACGATCCTTTTAGCTAAGGATTCTGCTGTCTAGCAACAGAACAAGAACAAGATAGCCCAAGCCATTTCGTTGATGCCACGTTAAAAAATCAGTCTCAAAGCGAGTGCAGTTCACAGTTTGACTTGCAGCATCATTGAATACTATGAAGTATTAGATTTGATAACTTACCTGATAATCTGATATGACCGTTTTAAATGCGTGATCAGACGAAAATCATCCATACCTTGAGCGATTTTAATCGCGGATTACATACCCGTCGGTACATCAAGCCGACGATATGCAGTCGAGACTTTCTAACTGGAATCGCACTGGACATGAGGTCAGAGAAAGAATGGGGATATCATCTAGCAAAGGCCACGGGTATGGATGTCAGCACCATTGTCGAAATCAATCTGGAATTTCTAAGTAAGTTGTTTTGCATGTTATGCTGCACAACGACCTGCTAAGTTAACATAGAAAATCAAAAGCCATTTGTGACCGCCAAACTTCGTTTTTGTATATAATTCTTACTGCCCATAACCGTTCTTCTGTTCGTTGGTTGACACTTGGCAGATGCGATTTTCCACAGAAGCCAAAAATGTTTTTTGATAACTATGATGTCGCAAAGTAGATTGACGACATCGCGCCAGTTCCTGTGCAGAACCACATGCTAACGCATGCGCACCATGATGCGGTTCATTCTACTCGCTGATCCGTTAATTTACCGCATTTTTGTTCTTCGTAGACATCCAGTCAACATATGGCCTCGGTTATCTGAGATCATGCCAAATATTAAAAGTCAACAACAACATCATCAGTCGCATTGTCGGACTGGATAACCTGACGGAATTACGAAGCTTAGGTAAAGCGTGGATAAAATTCAGCAGCTTTGCTATATATGCTGAAGACTCCCTGTGTTGACCAATAATAATAATAATTTAAAAGCTGTAAAATAAACGCTTTGATTGTTGCATTTCTGCCATAACCCCAAAACAAGCAGACGTACGTAAATGAAAGAGCTACCTCGTACCTTTTAATTTGCGTTAATCTGTGCTCTTTTTACGGATCACTACATTGGATAAATGCTTATAAAGGTTTTCGCCTTCCAGAACAGATCTGTCCTTCAACAGCATCGATAAGATTGAGGGACTACATAAGTGCACAAAACTGGAGGAACTGATGCTTTTTCACAACACTATTGTGAAGCTTGAAGGACTGGAAACTTTGGAGAAACTGACACTGCTGAATGTGGGATGTAATCAGATTGGCGATTTGTTGGAGACGGTAAAATAATAAATAATACATGCCCATGCGGAAACTGTGATAACGTATGGTGGGAAGCAAACGTGCTGAATATATTTGCGGCATTGTACGGCGAAATGTCCGAATGACAACCCCGTCCACACCGTATGGCGGCGGGTTGATCCTGCTTATCCAGCACGGCCGGGTTGGTCGCCGCCCCGAATCCCCAACAATCATAGCAAATCGTATCTATACTAAATCCTGCTAACACCACTTGTTGAGTATCATTACCTTTCCAGGCCCGGCCAGTGTTGAACATAATATGGGCTTGGGGTTACCCCGTTTAAATGTGGATTTCAGCGGTTCTGCACCGGAACGGTGTTGTAGGCGCTGTACGACGTCTCCAGTACGAGACGGCCCTAGTAATCGCGTAACCGAGGTATATCGTTCGCTTCGCCAGGTTCCAGTGGATACTTTCGCTGCCATATAAATTTGTAGTCAATTGCTTTGCTATGCTTTTGCCTGTGTGGTCACGGTTTCCGGATGAAGATGTTTGTCTTGTTGTAACTCGTCCGGTAGCATTTGTATCTCACGTATCACGTGATACTGTATTGCAAGATTTATTATAGTTACAACACCGATTTATTCTGGTTACAACACCTTGATCTTTTTTTACTGCCTTATGTTTGACTGGTCGACTTGTTTCTTTCTAGTATTCCTACCTCAGACGGCTAGCTTCCCTTAGGACAGTAAACCTGGAGCGAAATCCACTGACAAAGGTCAACCACTACCGGGAACACTTGGTGGTCTATGTTCCACATTTGAAGATACTGGACTGGAAAAGAGTTTTACCAAACTTCGTAAGCAAACAAGGTTTCGCGAATTTCTGCATGCTGCATCATAATAGTTTTCTTGCTTGTTCAAAGCTGATAAGTTCTTATAATTATGTGTTATTATTAGAAATCCCAAGCGTTTGATCTACTGCGCGATGATTACCGAAACTACGTAGCGAAGGAGCGGCTCGACGAGAAGCGCAAAAAGATAAAAACTCTGACCGCGGAAGCAAAGAATACCAAAACTGTAAGTTTCCCATGCATGTATCACACAGACAAAGGTCACCCCACGATTTTCCAGGTTTTCCCGATCGAAAACAGCTTGCTGAAATTTCTGAACGCGCCATTGGAAGAGTTTGAATATCTGACCGAGTTGTTCGAAGGCGGAGAAGCTGCACTGAATTCTTACAAGGAACAAATCAACCAAGTCGGACAGGGAATTGTGGACAGAATGAAGAGCTTGACCGACGCACTGGATGCGCTTGATGCCGAACTGCAGGCAAATATCAACCGTTATTTAAAGAGCTATGCTACCAGTGGACGAAAGATTACCGAAGCTTTCATACTTAAAAAAGGAGGACACCTGGATGCTGTTATTCATGAAGTTGAACAACGCGGCAAGGACGCTCTGAAGAGCTACTGTCACATTCTGGACGATATCAGTGTGGATTTAACGAGGCTGTTAATGCAATTACAGCAGCATATCGAGGTACGTTATGACCTTCAAAAAATACTATAAAAATACAAATCTTAACGCACAGAAAACATAATATTTAACGTTCATTAGAAATACTTCTTTTTCCTTTGCATCCACGGCCTTATCTACACTTTACTTCAATGTCAGAGTTTTTTTGCAGCACACAGTTTCGACCAACATCAAGAAATTAGATCACCACGTACAGCAAGACTCATGCTGGCTATCCCGTGAAGTCGAAATCCTGAAGCAGTTCGAGCATTTCCTTTATGATTGGGCATGCACCGCTACGAAAGATCCGAAGTTTGACACCATACTATTGCCTAACGAAATCAGACACCTTAAAGAATTATTCGAACTAAAGCATCATGGTCAAAGTAGCGACTGGTTGGTACGTAAACAAACGAAAAATTTGGGGGCGCCGATGAAATCGTTAATTCATAAGTCTTCTCTTATAGGACGCTTTTGAGACTGTGCCTTTGGTCAAGCTTATGCAACAACGGCTCAAAGAAAAACTCCTTCGTTTGGACGAATTGCAGTCAAAAACTGCAGCCGAGTTTACAGCTCGACTGGAAGCGATCCAGTCAAAATATTCCCAGCGGGAGGTCGACATTTTCCATGAGCGAATGCGAGAAATTGTCGACATGGTCGAACAGAACAAGGCCGAAGCGTATCTGCTCCGTAAGCGCATCAGCTACCGCCTGGGACGACATGAAGAGGAAGAGCTACACATCCAACCGGCCGTGAAAAACATCATGAAGCGGCGCCATAAGACCGCCACGATGAGCATGGCCGGCTCCGGACGGCCAAGGAAGGTGGAGTTCGAAAACGACGAGCCTTTACCGGATTATGTGGTCATGAAGGATTTCAAAGAGATTGTCGACCAGATTTCTAAAGTTCCCGTGGAAGAGCGCGAGCGATTGTTCGAAATGAGAGTGGTGGAAGTGGATGATATTGCGGACTATGTCGATATCAGAGATGAGCTTGATAAAGAAGAGTTGACGAAGAATATGAGAACGCATGAAGAAGCAGAGCAATCGAATAACGATATTTAATACTAACACGAAAGGACACAGTTGTTTACTGGGATAACTAGCGATTGTAAAAATAAGCGATAACAAAACAAAACTTCGTGATTGTTCGCACTGCTGCATTGTTATATTGGCACAAACTGTCGGTGTTCATCGTCTATTTTGTTCCTTACAATGTTGAACTCATCGCGTCTTTTCAGTACTTCCTCTTGGATAGGAACATCTTTGCTTCCAAACGGGGCTTTGATATTGATAAAGAGGTGCGCCGCCAGTTCCGACACCGTTTCGTACTTGTGCAGTTTTTCGGCGTGGATGTTCCGTTGAAACCAGTCCAACGCAGGGTTCCTATCTGCAAAAAGAGAAAACGATATAAAGTCAGAGAGCGGCACATCCATGCCGTTTACGCACTTTTCAGGTAGTTTGCAAGGAATATCATCGCCGATTCTTTATATCCGCAAAAAGGATATTTTGGGCGAAGCTCCGTCACTTCTAGCAACGCTTCCATTAAGAACGGACCGAGGCTACTTTCCAGGTACGGCACAACGGCGCTCTTGTCGCCACTATCCGTTGGATAGTTTGGTGGTGGTGGGCGCTTGAGGGGTTCGGGTGCTAATCGAAATTTATCCGGCTGACTACAGCAAAATACAATTACTTAGGTTCTCACTGGTGAAATGAGAAGCCTTACGCGATAAATCGATCACGGGTGTCTTGGTTGATGAAAAGATATATCAACCCGTGGTATTCCGCCATAAACTCGTGAGATCCATATTTCAATCCCTCCGACCTGTGGGTGAGTAAAGGACGCATTGCTTCAAGGTGTCGTCGCAGAACAGAGCAAATATCAAATTAATGCCCACATAAGAACATTTCGAAAACGGAGCGCATCATACTGATAGCGCATAATACTTACTTTTTTTACGTTAAGTTAAGTTAAGCGCATAGTTAGGATCTTTACGCTTCTAATTACCGGTATCCATGATCATGATAGTTCACAGGATCCATTCCACCGAATCCTAATCGGAAACTCCAGTTCGATTCCAATTCCCCAAGCTCCACCGGTGCCGCTCGTTGATCGGCAGGTGGCACCACGTTCTTGGTCAACGGTGGCAGGTACAGTTCAGGCTGCTGAAGAAACTTCTCCATATTCTCTTTCGTTGCAAACAGATGGTACTTTTCCTTAAACTCCACCACAAGCAGCTCCTTCTGGCTGTCCAAACATTCGACTAGAATTCCCTGCTCGTTAAGAGACACCGGGCAATACGTCCCGTAGGCGTCTGATAAACGTGAGCGTAGTTGGAAAGGTGTGATGCATAATCCAGTCAAAGGTGCAGCGAGTCCTACGAAATACAATCAGTCGTTTCTGCATAATGCACTACGTGAAAAGAAAGCAAGTACTTTTTCCTCGTCGCTCCACGTAATTCTGGACCATTAGATAGCGTTCGGAAACCGCGCTGACCGCGGAATCCCACAGCTTCCATTTGGATGCCTCCCCATCGTACTCGATAAGGTTCTTCAGGATGTTCGATAGGTAATGCTTGATTTCTGGAAGGTGGTTTTTATAATGCGCTAATCGGGTGGCAATAACGTGGGAGTTATTGAAAATCGGCAGACGTCTGAAAGGGCACCGGTTCATGAAATCGGCAGACAATGGACTTCTCAGTACATACATTTTCTTGGAATTCATGTTCTCTATTACAGAACGCAGAACACAGGTTTTGTTGCTGGCTGCCAGTTCAATGATCAAAGTAGGGATAATGAAGCGTTGCATCATAATGTTCAGTTTGGAGATTGTGGTTGGATATCCATCTAGTATCCATCTAAAGGAAACGAGATGTACGAAACATATGCGGTTTGACCTGTTGACCTTACCCTCGAGATTGACAGTCGGTTGTTCGCAGCAGCGCCTCAAGACAAAGAATCTCCAGCGTATCTGGAATTGGCGTTCCTGACAGCAGATACACGGACAAGATCCGATGGAGCTCTGAGTTTCGGAGAGAGTCATGGACATAGCGCATTCCGTCGCCAATAGTTATTCGTGGAACTCCGATTTCTTGCATCAGACGGCGGCTCACTATAATATACTTCAGCTGTTCGATAAATTCCGACAGAAACAGAATGTATTACGAATATTGTGTTCTTTTAACCCTGTTTCTCGTTAGGAAATGCGTTAGTTCTGCGAAGTAATGATCCAACATACGCGTTGATTTTCCGCCCTTTGGTGGTCCAATAACAGCCACTCTGATTGGTATGCACAGTCGCGGTTCAACTTGACGAACATAGTACTCTGGTCGGCGAAGGAATTCTTCGCGCGCGGCTTGATTGGAGCACAAATAAATGTACTGCCGGTATATCGCAGGAAACCAGTCTATGCTCTTTTTTGCTGGGGGAGGAAAAGGATGACCGTCCCGAATCTGTAAACATGCATAGAGCTTTAGCGTCTCTTATTGACTTTCATGTTTGTTCTTTCTTCAGTATTGTCGCTCGCGCGAAAAGAGTATTATTAGAGTAAAGGAAGTTTATATGCATAGAGCTATGTAAGCATTTCTCCCTGTACAGTAATAACTGTGTCATTTACCTTAACGGGACACCACGTCCCGAATTTCCCCAGCCGCTTATAATGAACATCAAGCATCTGTTTAGCCATGCTTCCGGAAACTGGGTACGCTTTTTCCATCACATGTTCTCGTTTTTCCAGAACTGTCGTTAAATGTTTCCGCCACGATCTCTCTGTCAGGGCTTCGGTTTTCGAAGTGTTGACCGTGAATGGCAGAATACTCTGCTCTTCGAACGCTTCCTATTAACCAATTCTGTAACACTTCTTGCAAAAGTTTGGACCACTGATATTTACCATAATGCCGTCTACGTTGCCAATTGTGGTTTCGATCTTCTCTTGCAGCTCTTCCCGCAGCCTGTCATCGGCATCTTCTTCGGCTTCGGACTCCTCGTCGCCTTTCTCATCCTCAAGTTGCGGTTCGGGAAACTCTTCATCAAGAGTTTCTTCGATTTTGCCGATTTCGTCCTCTTCTTCTTCGTCTTCCGGCTCGGGCTCGTCGGTGTCACCTTTTTCTAAAGCAGCCAGACGTGCACTCTCTTTCTCCTGGAAATTAGATTTTGAACCTTATACTACAAGCTTATTGAATAGTAAAAACTGTTTCGGTGTAAACTGAACTTTTCTAAACATTAAAATCTGCACATCAATTACCGCTTGTTTCTCCTTTTTCCTAGCATCCAGCTCATCCAGAAGCAGTTTCTTCTTTTCCGCGCGTTTCTTCTCCTATTAGACTTGAGGTCAGTATTGACCACTGATGTAATCAATGTGGACTGCGTGCAAAAGTATGATCAATTGTATATCATCGTTCATACCCATTCCTGCTTTTTAGTCGCATGGCTGTTCGTGCGTTTCTCGTCCCGTTTCTTTTTCTCTTGAATCCAATATGCCTTTTGTTTCGGAAGCTCTCTTTTGACAATACCATCCAAGGGACTGGTTGTTTTGATCAGAGCATCAGGGAAGATACCGTGGTCCAGTAAGAACCCGGCGTCCTCCGGATACATCGGAAAGCCATCAAATACCAGGTTGTTTCCACTGCTCAGGAAGAAAAGGTTCAATCGGATGTCTGAAAGTTATCGTTGTGTTGCTTACGCAAATGGTGCTTCTTTGATCCAAACATCAAAAAGCTCCGTAAGCACTTCCGGCGGCAATGCAGAGTCGCCCGAAAGGGAATCGGCACACGCTTGCTCGGTGGGGGTCAATGGTACTGGGTTTTCAGGGTCATCCTGTCAAGGATGGCTTCGTTCAAATAACCATAACAAAGACTGAAAAATAAACTGTGGCACTAATTTACCGACAGAAAAGACAACTTCACTGGCACCACTCCGTCTGGAAGAGCTTTATCCCGCTTGGGAACATCAGACGATCCAGGCAGTGGTCGCTTTGGCAGCTTCCAGTACGGTGTCGGTGGGTCTAACGGGAAGGTATCTACTGGAGACTTTTGAAGCTTCGGGGTACAAAGTTCGATCATGAAAGTCCGGACGTTGATAACAAAAGCATTCGTCATTCCGGCAATTTTTCGTGCGTGGGTGGTTTTTCCGGATCCAGCCGGTCCCACAACAAATATCCTTAGTGGTGGTAACTGTTCAGACCAAAATCTGTGTTGTCGGGAAGAATGAAGATGCAACAAAGAATACCTTACCTTTGGTGGATGCAGAGCCGGTAGGTAAGCATCAGGATCATTGGCAAACTTCTCCTTTGCCTCCGGTGAGCTGAAGTAGTAAATTTTGTCTTTGTACATCAAGACACCGTTTTCTGCATTTCCCGGCCATAGGGTTCCGGTGTCTTTCAAGGCCACCGGGCAATAGTTGGAGCTGTCTCCAACTGGCTTGGTTTTTTCCGAGTTTTCGTCAACATGCTAGGATACAATGATAGCTGATCAGCAAGTGAGAATAGACTTATAATTATGGGCTGCTTACGGTTTTTAGTGGTTTTGGTGCTCCAGTTTCGTCTTCCTCCTCCTCCTCTTCTTCAGGTTCCTCCTCTTCCTCCTGACCCTCGTCAGCATAGTCGCTGGCCGTAAACCGGAACAGTTCTGTAGCAAAAGTTTCCTCGTTTTACTCGTAAAAATATTGTAGTGAATGTACTGGCAGAAAAGCTATGTTCCCAGTATGAATGGATTCAAACTCAGCCGACGCGTGTAACTATCGGTTCGGAAGGCGGGAACGTACTGGATCTGACACGAACGCACAGCTAGTTTATCGAAAAAGTTGTAGCACTAAATTTTGTCGTACTGCCGTGCGATGCCGCCACACTGTCCACCATCTTTTCCACGCTATCGCCAACTTGCAGCTCATGCACTCGTAGTCCAGCATTGCTTGCAGCTTCTTTAATCGAAGCAATATCCTTGTACGTTTTCTTAAAGGTCGTCTGCATATCTTCCCATTCCGGTTCGGTCACGCCGAGCGTGTTTCGTCCTAACGGTTGGGAGGTTTCGGTTATAAAAGGCAGGGTCTTCATCCTTTCGTAGCGCACCATTACAGCATTGTCTACGTAATGCTTCCTTAACAGGCTAAATCCTTCGGTAGAATCGCCAAGAATCACTATATCGGTAAGTCGAAAGGTGCCTGGTAGCTCTAGCATAAGCGTGAACACTGCCGGGTGCAGGTGCAGATTGTCCAAAATCCACCCTTTGCTAAGATAAATCACGTAATTAAACGTCTTTGCAGTTCGGTACATAATGATAAGTGATACATACAAGTCGCCGGTTGGCACTGCAGTCGAGATCATAGCTTTTTCTAATTCGGCTTTGATCAGCTGAACATAGCGTTCGGAGTCGAAGACAGAGAGATCCGGTATAAAGGTCGACATGAACTTCTCAACATCACTGCGAACATCCGAATGCTGGTGATCAAGTGCAGCGATCTGTGATTTCCAGGATAGATAAACATTTAAAGCTTCGATCAGTTCTTTTTCCAGCTGCTCCATACGGTCGACTTGCTCCTCGGTCAGGTTGGGTGTCAGGGTAAATCGTGGCGTTTCGGGCCGCGTCAAGGATACGGCTTCCGCAAACGAAGATCGTTCTTCCAAAGGAGACTCCATAGGTCTCTCTAAAATGTGTCAGATGCATTGCACTGGGCAATATATAAAGTATGGCGAGTAAGTTTACCTTCGTCCAAAATCTCCTTTACTTCAACCGGAATATCCGCATTGGGATTGGTCATTCGGAGATCCTTAACTATCAACGATTTTGCATAATTGGAAAGAATAAAACTTGCGAAAACGGGCCTCTACCTAGATTTCGTAAGGTTCCTTTAGCCTTGAACAATTCCACTTCCTGCTTGGCGCGGACCCGCTCGATGGCGAACGCCGTTGCATCAGCTTCTGCAATCGCCAGAGCTTTGGCCCTCTGCTCGGAGACCACGCGCTCCGCGAAATCACCGACGTCAATGACCTTTACAATACATTCTTATTGAACCATATTGAAAAATTATGGTACTGAACATTACCATCGAATTGGTCCGGTTGGCGAGCTTGAAAGTCAGCGTTGTTCGTCCGCTTCCGATTGGGCCTAGAAGGGCGAGCCGAATAGGTACTTTGGGATTTGGAGGCAGCAAGTACATTCTGGGACTGCGGTTGAACTTGTTCTGCCGCGCTTCATCCGAAAATAGGTACAAACGATCCAGAAACCTGCCAACACAGAAGATGTCCTGACCCATGAGCAACAAGACTTCTTGCATGGTACTTACGACGAAACATAGGGCAATTTTCCCGTCAGCATTTCCCCTTCAAAGACCGACACTGGACACAATGTTCCGAAGACACTCCTTTTCCATCTCCATCGCGGCGACATGGCTCCTACTAAGAAAGCTTGTTCTAACTGTTTTTCCACATCATCCGGAATTTCCTCCATGAGATTGTGTAATGCTACGAGGTCGTTCAATGGATGTGGAATGGGCGGCTTTTGAAGACACATGCATTCGAATCGAGACGTAATCAGCTGCAAAATCATATGTGCAACAGTTTTACCGCTGGCGAATCCAAAATGTGCGGAAGGATGCTGTATTTACGTTAGGAATTTTGTGAAGTGGCATGTTTCCATCGACCTCCACAACTTTCAGCGGATAGTAGAATGCCAGGAAGTTCTGTGAAATATTAAACGAAATATGAAAATTCACGCTAGAAAATAAGTATTGTATCAAATACTAAGTTTATGAACTAACCTCGAGTTCTGGAAGGAATGCTCTTTTATAATCCAGGTAGTCTTCTTGTGTCCACTCTACGGATTCTTCTAGCCTTAGATAAACTGACTCACATGGGAGCTGAATTTTCCCATTTTCGATTGGCTAAGAAATGCCAGCATAGTGTATGTTAAATATACGGTACCGTGGTATCGGAAATACTTACCGTGTTGGGAAAGTACAGCTGTCGAAAAAAGACCAGATCATTCTGAACATCTTCGATTGGCTTGGTTAGCTCATTTTCCATAAGTTCCTCTACGGTTCCAGGTTTTGTCTCCTGCATAGGGCGCCGATGATGACCGAAGGAAGTCTTTGTTTTTTTCGAGAAAGTGACGTTCGGAGTAGGTTCGTCTTGGTCATCCCCATCATCACCCTTCTTTGCTTTCTTTTTCTTGCCGCCTTTCTTGCCAGCTACCGGAGCGGAGGTTTTATGCTCCATATTGCTCTCTGTTTCTTCATGCTCTTGCTCGTCCGCAGTAATTTCTTTTCCATGTTCGTCGGAAGTTTCGTCTTCCGATTGGTCTTCGTTTGGCAATTGGGGTGGAGCTGGATTTACGGCTGGTTCGAATTCCGTAGCGAATTCTTCTGGGCGGTCTGTCTACCACAGACGAACAGTTTCACCAATAAAATTGGTAGTAGCTTCACAAGTAATATCACAAGGTCAACTATCGGTATATGTACCTTTTCCGCGGCTATCGCTAATATTTTTTTCTCTAGCGCGAGTAATCCGCGTACGAATACGGTACAAATGTCACGACAAAATGTTGCAAATCAATGAGCATATCGTACTTACGTAGTCTTTGGATTCTTCGAAAAAATTCTGCGGTATCAAAACCCCGCTGGGGCTATGAAAATACAGCTTCTCCTTCCTGCGGACAGCATCTTCCAACGGGAACTGCAAGCGGTAGAAAAACTTGATGCAGCGTAATTAGTGATTATTTCTGGCAAAAGAAAACCAACTCTGATAACAATGACAGCATCTATTTTCATTTCCAGCCGTTTTAAGATTTCGAACTGATCTTGAACAGTCATTATGCCAATTTCGGGAGAGGGGAAGTCGTCCAGAACGAAACCTATAACATACACCCGTTCCGACATAGTTCTGAACATATTTTAGGATCTAATTGGCTACAGGAAGGACGCTGCTGAACTAAACGCCAAATCGCTAATACGCTGCGCTATATTACTAGGAACTAACCATAATGCCGAGCCTCTTCGGAATGCACTTTCGCTCTGAACAGCTCCAGAATCAAGTCCTCCGGGATACCGTTGGGTGAGTGTAAAAGTTCCTGGAGCCGCAGTGCATATTTTGGGTCCGTTAACGCTTCCGTCACAACAGTTTCCGCTAAAACGTAAAATCAGGATAAATTTACCCTGTGGATTTGTCGAAATGCCCGCGATGGACATACGCGTTAACAAAAGGCATTTCCAAAACTGCGAAATTATCCGGGCGACGGTACTTTTTCCAGATCCCGGAGGTCCGAAAACTGCAAAGCAGGCAGGTTTCGCGGCCAGGTACGAAGCATCGCTCTAGAAAACACGAAGCTATAATTTCGGCTCCAGCCAAGAAAATGCTGCAAGAGCATGCCTTAGATTCGTCGTAAATATCGGGATCGGTCGCGATATTGTAAGAATCCACATGGCTCAACATTATCAGTTTTCATCACATAGATCGTCCATTATTGCTCTAACGATCTGAGAGTACTTTTGTTGAAAGTACGTAGCCCATCGCGAAATGCACGATATAACGTCATCGAAGGACACTTTAGTAGGCATGATTTTATCGGGTTTCTTTGTATATTATCATTGACCTTTGCTAATAATCTGACATCATTCGTTACTCTAAAGTACTGCTAAAAAACAATAATTTTCAGAATCGATCGTAGCCATGACTAGTCAGTTTCCATATTTTTTCTTTGGATCATTTCAAAGCAGTGGCTGGAGAAACCATTCAGCTTGCACCTGTACATATCTTCGAGTCCAGTAGTGCATTACAAGCCACACTAAAACCCCAAAATAAATTCAGAACCAGTTGCCTAGTGATTTGCCATTAAATATTGAGTCCGATACGCCTAAGCCTGCTTTGCAATGAATCATCCACCCAGTATAACAACAAACAAGCACTCAGCGCCACAAAAACCAGCCCTTCCATGACGTGCACCGGTGTCCTCACCCACGTGTGCAGTAAGTTCTGCACTTCATCCACACCATCTCGGAACGAAACAATCATCAGTTCCTCCGATTTATACTTCTCATCGCGCTCGTACGCATCCAAATCGTTCATGATTTTGCGGCAAGCCCGACTCTCATGCGCTGCACTGATTCGTTTTTTATGCGCTGGCATGTCCATTTTGGCGATTTGGAAATCCTTAATTATGACCGCTGCAACACATTTTAATCAGAAACAGTGTTGCTTTTTGAAAAAGAAAGTGTATCAGCCTACGCAGGTTGATCTTCTTTTGCTTTGCAGTTGTCTTGACTGTAGTTGTAGTCCTTGTGGATGTCGTTGGCTTCGTAGTCGTGCTGGTGGTCTGTTTCCCAGTTGTTTTCGCTGTACTCGTGACCTTTACATGGGAATCTTTTGCACCGTGTCCTTTCTCTTTGTGGTGATCTTTTCCTTTGGCTTTATGTTCTGTCTTGTGATTACCACTATCCGCATGCTTTTTCAGTGTCTTTTTAACATGCTTGTGGTCTTCGACTTCGGATTCCTCCACAACTTTCGATGGTGCGGCTTCGTGCTCCTTGGGGAGTTTGGCCTTCTTGTGCCCTTTAGAATGGTGCTCGTTCTTCACATCGGCCAGTGCTTTGTGGATCTTTTTGTGTAAGAGGTGCTTACGCCGATGACGGGGAACATCATGCTCTTCGAATTCTAGGACACAAGAGATTAGTGTATTATGTAACGAATTCAACAAAGTTTCTGGCTTACCAGTATCTTCTTCGTCTTCAAGATGCTTCTTATGAACAGCGCGCTTTCGTCGTTTTGAACGGGAGGGCTTTGGTTTCGGTTTCTACACTAAAATAAAATTGTTTTAATGCGAAACTTCGTCGCAGTACACAATATTCTTGATTCTCAAAAAGAGTTACATCTATTTTAAAGGTCACTTCAGCTGAAAGATTTCTAAGTGGTAAAAGCAACGAAAGAAATTGATAGAAACTGAAATGCCTACGCAGTGTTTTCCTTTGCAAGGATGTACAAGTAACCCTTTCCTCTCGTGATCATCACTCGTAATAATACGGAATGGATTCCCAATAAAATCCTCAATATCAGCATCGTCATCGTCGTCATCAGGCTTCTTCCGATGTTTGACCTTGTGATGTCGATGGGTCACGACTTTCGTGTGGACCTTGGTGATATTCGGTTTGCTGATGTGTGCCGCGATTATCTGACTGCTCTTTCCGGTGTGTAGTACGGCAACGTGCTTATCGGGCATGACGGTAGTGGTGCCAATAAGAGAGGCATTTGTACTAGCATTGCGGACCTGTGCGATGTAGTCTAAAGAAGCCTTTCGAGCATCCTGTTGGGCTTTCTGATTGGCGACGGCCACCAAGATCTCCGCAATACAAAGTCCGACAGCACAACCAATGAAAAATATTAAAGCGCCGGTTTTCTTAGCTAAAGCTAATGAGCTGTTTGAGTGGGCCTCCATCTCCGGTAATCCACGTATGCATTAATAAGAAAGGTACAAATCGCAGATGCACGGCAGACCATTGTTGCTATGCGCCTTTAACGGTAAGCAGCAAGAACAGGTAGCTTCGGTTGGGAGGAAATCTTGCGTTTACTGCAGCACCCAGAAATTTCCAAACGAAATAAGATTTAGTCAGAATCAATGGCGGTAAGTCAGTTCAGTTAAGAAAACTTTGCAGGATAGTTGACATTCTCTGTCTGCCTTTTCTGGTTCCAGAAACCCGTAACCTCAATCAAAGACGCACTGGTGAAAGCCGTACGTCAAAAATGACCCATATCAAGCCAAGCATATCGTAAATAGCTGCTGTTTGCTTACAGCAATTTATAGGAACAAGCGGCAAAGGAAAAGGGCGAAGAATGGAGTCTAAAGGTCATCAAGCTCAATGGACAGCTGCCACCTATCGACAAGATGGACAGCACTCTGAATATGCTCGGTGAATGTGAGTAAGTCGCCTTGGCCAATAATCCAACTTGATGGTGCACCGAATTCGTTATTCATTTTAGGTACTTATCATTGTCCACCAACGTTATCGATCGGATATCAAACCTTGGCGCTCTCAGTAAGGGCTCGTATAATTTGTACAATTTTTCACACTAGTTGCTAGTGCTATTCACCACTTTATAAACCGGATGTTTTGCGGCACTTTTTTTTTTCAAAATCTTTGACAGGTTCATAATGTGAAGCAATAATTATGTACTTGTTTTTCAAATTATTTTATTTAAATCGACTCTATTTCGAATCGTAGAAAATCTGAAAATACTGGCCCTCGGCCGCAACTACATCAAATCACTGGCTGGAATCGAAGCAGCCTCGGAGACTTTGGAGCAACTCTGGCTATCATACAACATGATCGATAAACTGAAAGGCATCCAAGCCATGAAAAAGCTTAAGATTCTGTACATGGCATACAATCTCGTCAAGGACTGGGCGGAATACGCGCGATTAAATGAAGTGCCAACTTTGGAGGAAATTTGCTTCTACGGTAACGAACATATACCAAGTGTAAGAAAAGACGGACATGTTAATGTTGGTATTTTTCAGGTAACCCTCTGGCTAACGCTTTTGACGATCCAGAAGAATGGCGAACTCAAGCCAGCAAAAAAGCGCCTCGTCTACGCAAGATTGATGGAAAACCGACGGGCTCGGCGCCATCTGGACCAGAATGAAATCTTCACTGATCGTTCATGAGTGCTGATGCTTTTCACTTTCATTTATGATCCAATCAAGCGCAACTTAGCAAACTTTGTTACGAAGCAGAAAGTTTCGCACTAACAGATAAAACTAGTTGAGAAAATACAGACCAATGCAGAAATGGAAGCTATCAAATCGCTAGTGTTAGTTGATAGCTTTCTTTCAAATAACGAACACGCAAAAGTACAGGCCATTGAACTGAGACACTAGTCCACTGACATCTCATCGTCATCCTTTCCAGATGGTTTGCCACCACTTCCAGCACCAATAGTGTCTTGTCCAGCTTGAGAACTGCTTTTCTGCAACGCAGCCACAAAAGCCGCGAAGTCTGCAACAAACAAAAACAAAGTCATTTAAGATAAGCAACATGTCCAGAAACACCGTTCTTTGAAATTCTGCGGGCTGTTCAATTCCTAACGCCAGGGCACGGCACACAACATTTATGTAACCGAAAACACGACAACTATGAACGCCTTACCTCCACTGTTGGCAGCTTGCACGGCCTCAGGGGCCAAGTTGAACTCCTGGATCAGCGGTCCCAGCTGGCGAGTTTCGAATGCGGAGGTGAAGGCTTGGATGGCCTACAGTGAAACCGTGCGCTTTACTAATACGGTTCACCTACCAACTTCATCAGAACGTGTACCTGCTGGAACTGCGGGCTTTGAATGGTGTTCATCACTTCCGTCCCAGTGTGGGGAATCAAGGGATCTTGCGGGAGATGCGGAGCCAAGCGATCCACAAAAGCCGGATTAGACAACAACGGCAACAGCACAGTACGGGTCAGCGCGGGTGGCCAGTCGACTGGTGGTTGCTCCGTGGTAGCTAAAATGAAACTATGATCAACTGCAGCCAAACAAACCGGCGCTATTTATTTCCCGATAATTATACTTTTTACTCAGCAAAACATGCGAACAAAGCCTGTTAACACACAGCAACGAGATAACGAAGAAGCGCAAGTGTTCATCCATCGTCTTGATCCACAACAACACTGACGGAAGGGATCTCCGGAATGGTTTCCGGGATCCCGAACGGCAATGGTCCTTTATTCTCCGCTCTCTCCCCTCGAATATACTCCAACTCTCTCGCTCTCATATCGGCTTCCAGTCTGAACTTGGCCTCCTCTTGCGCTCTCACCGCGGCCTCCTTCTTCCTCTCCTCTTCCCAGATCTCGGCCTGATGTAACAGTTTGCGCTCCTCTCGGATCCGTTCAATCTCATCCAGTTCGGCCCGGATTACCGCTTTCTCCTCCTTGAGCTGCTGATCCAAGTCGGTGTTGCGTGCTTCCTGAGCTAACCACTGTCCAAGGTATTCGATGGGATCCTCCGGACGGAGAAGGAGGGTCTCGGTGATCCCGCGGACCAGGACATCCCCAATATGCTCCTTCATCCATTGGAAATTCGGACGGTATGTATCCTCGGACTTTCGAGTGGGTGGCTGAGACGGTGGTGAATCTTCCTGGAGATCCGTGGCAGAAGCAGGAGATTCGAATTCTTCCGATTCGGAGGTCATTTTTCGGATGTACGCGTAGTTAATCACCAACGAAGCTACCTTGAACTGCTAAATGTACGCGTACAGTAAAATCTAATCTAATCTACGAGTTCGGAAACTCACTTCCGGTCTGCAGTTGCTTGGCGACTACTAGACTAAAATTCAGTATCACTCACGCTGAATCGATCCTAAGATGTTCCGCAGATCCGCCAGCTGGATTTTGGGAGCAGCCGAACCTCGGCCGGCCGGAGCAGCACGCCCGGCTGCGGGCTTGGCCGGAGCCCCCGTCGGCGCCGTTGGGCGTCCAGCAGCCGGGGTGCCAGTTGCTGGCACAGCGGCGGGCGTAGGAGAGCTCGGTGACACCGCTGCTCCATTGCTTCCCGGCCCACGAAGACTCTGCAACAGGCTACCTGCAGCTCCGCCGGCGCCCCCTGCTCCCCCCAGACCCAACATCTGCAGCAGCTGGTTACGGTCCACACCCTGCAGGAGGTCTTGCAGAGAGCTTTCATCTGCAATGGTATGAACAAAATAACGTAAAACAGAGAAAATTCATCGGACAATGCAATATTACCGATTCCAAGAGACTGCAAGTCGGGAGCGATGTTCCCGCCTTCTCCTCCTGGAGTACGTGGAGGCGCCTTCCCCGCCAAATAGTCGCTAACCTTCTTGAAGAGTTCCTCATCTTTGGATGCGTCAGGTTCCTGTAGAAATCACGTAAAAATAACGTAATAATGTAAAAATACAATATGCAAAATTCCAATAATTTTGAGAAGAATTCATGTGCATACCTGCATCCAGTAGAACAGTTTTCGACTGGATCCCTTAAATTTCAACAGAAAGGCCCGACCAGTTGTGCACTGCGGAAGTTTCTTGAATTCCACCTCGTTTGGGAAAATGATGACATCCTACAGA
The DNA here is from genome assembly GCA_034698045.1 of Paramacrobiotus richtersi. NCBI lineage: Eukaryota > Metazoa > Tardigrada > Eutardigrada > Parachela > Macrobiotidae > Paramacrobiotus > Paramacrobiotus richtersi. The sequence continues at coordinate 36,973 of JAQGAU010000030.1, forward strand.
ACATAATCGAATAGGCAATAGTTCGTTGATTTTGTATTACGGTGGGAGTGTGTTAAGTTGCTAACATCTTCGGGATTGGTCCCCGTGCGTTCTTTCCAGTACAGATGCAGCAGATCGTCCTCTCCTTTCGTGATGTAAACCAGTCCCTTGCGCGCATCAGCTGTGACTGTCGTCCCATCCAACTTCATCCGTCCAGCTTTGAACTCAACGAGATTGCGATTGTTAGCACGCTGCTGAGCGGACCGTCCAAATAAAGCCATCTAAAACCAAAAAAAGTAAAACCCTTAAATGATAAGTCTTGATATCAAATAGTGAAATCACTGAAATGTGACAAATCACTGACAAACGTAACAGCAGCGCTCTAACCTTTTCTAATATTCCGTCGCACTGAACAAATTCAGATATTCCTATTCCTATTTACAGATACGTCGTGTCTAATATCTGAAAAAATGGCTGCAGAAATGAGAAAGTCCTCGGGTCTTGCAGATCCTTGCTGCTTGCAAAACAACCGCAGCGTCATGCAGGAAATGCAGTGGAATTCTTACCCAGCATTGTGATTCCATTGGAATTCGTGTCCACCATATGGAATGGAACTGCGTTTCCTAACCGGAAGTACGCATAAACTTTTCGAATTTCATAAGGCACTTATGAAATTTCATATCATATGACTGATTTTCACTTTCAGTTTTTCTTTTGAGTTTCAAATATTTTTTTGCGATTGATGCGAAAAGAACGGACGCCGCACTTCGCCCTGTAGATAAAACTTGTAGACGGTTTTTACTTGTTTGAATGATTCGATTTTGATCGGGAGTTCATGGACCACCTGTGTGCAGACTGTGCAGTCACTGCGGTGCCAAATTAATATTCTTTAATTATTTTCAATTTTTTTCAAGATTTACAGCCTTTTTATCCTTGTGCTTGTTCGCACCGTGTATTTTGTAGGCTGTTTGTCAGCCGAGATAACTCGGATAATGGCTGCCGCACATTTTATCCCTGAGCTCCTGTACACCGTCTTCCTTGTGGCGTATTACATCATCGAAGCTGTTGTTATGTCGCTGATTCCCAATCGCATGAAATCACGCAAGGATATCGCGGATGAAGTTGTCCTCATCACCGGCGGAGGCCACGGGATTGGACGATCATTGGCTGTCCGATTCGCCCGATTGCACTGTAAAGTGATTATTCTGGACAACAACACAGAGTGGCTGGAGGACTCGCGGCAGATACTCGCCTCCGAGGGGGCTGCTGTTCATGCGTATGTTTGTGATGTTTCCAACAGGCAGGACGTCTATGAGTGCGCCAAGCAGATCCAGGATGATGTGGGGACGGTGTCCATTCTGGTGAATAATGCTGGCATTGTTTGCTCGAAGTATTTTCTGGATTTGCCAGATGAGAGCATTACGGATGTTTTCCGGACGAATACGTTTGCGCATTTTTGGGTAAGAATCCGTAAGATTATCTAGATTTGATCTAATAGGACCAAATAGGTTCGTAGGTTTTGGAATTTATTCTTTTTTTATTCTGCGACGATGGAAAGTAATTTTCGATTCTTTGCATGCGCGAAATGATTTTCCATTCGTTCCCTGCAGATTTGAAAAATTAAAGTTTTTTTGAAAATTTCCAAATGAAAAATCAAAGAGAAAATCAATCGGAAGATAATAAAAGAGAAATATATTTAAAAATATAGATTTAAAACTTGTTAAATAAGCTCGCAAATATGATACTAAAAATTTCTGGCAAAAATTCTGAAATTAATGTGTTAATCTGAAGAGGACGATTTCGAAAAAACTGCAACTTCGAAGCTTTTTTAATAATTTTTTCTTTTTTCTTTCTTTAACTTCCGATTGATCGACTTCTCTTTCGTGGCTTGGCCGGTTTTCTTGTCTTTTTAGCATCGGTTGTGTAAAAACCTAACGAAACAATTCTGTACAATAGGCTGTCGAGGTTATGCTAGTGATGGATAATTAATCATGACTTGGGAAATCCTTTTAGATCCTGATACATCCAGATAAAATGCAGATAATCGTGATTGTGAGCACGAGTGCTTGACGTATTGTTTGCTGCTTTAAGACACTCAAAGCCTTCCTGCCTGCCATGATGGACCAGAACCACGGGCACATTGTCACCATTGCCAGCGTAGTTGGCAAAGGAGCGGGTTGTGCTGCGTCCGGGTATATTTCCAGCAAATTCGCTGCGGTTGGACTGCACGAAGCCTTGGAAATGGAGCTGAGAATGTTGAGGAGGACGGGAATTCACATGACGCTCGTCTGTCCGGGTCTCGTGGCCACGGGACTTTTCGAGGGCGCAGAATACAAGTACGCATCGTTCATAATCTTTTTTTCCAGAGTTATCAGCTCTCCTTCATACTCTCATTTTTTCTCTGATCAAACTTTTTTTATAAGTTTTTTTCGTAAATATGCAATCACAGTTTGCCATAAATGACATTTTATATTATTAAAATTAGGGTTTTTTCTTAAATGTAATTTATATAATTTGTATAATAATTTTTTTATTATTATTATTATATTATTATAATTATATTAAAAATAAATTATGTAATTTAATTGGTAGTTGTATTGGATAAACTGTACAAAAAATGTTTCGTTTATTGTAGATTTCCACGGCTAGTTCCGGTGCTGGATGCCGATAAACTGGCTGAGGATGTTGTTGACACAGTTTTACGCAATGGCCACTTGGTGATTACTCCGTTCATGGCTGAACTGGGGGTCAGAGTCAAAAGGTGAGCGACTTCCATTCACAGTGTCACACCGCCTGACCGTACTCCAGAGTCGACGATTTGTTGCTGTGCAAAGTTCACAAATCGCGGTACTGTCTGTAATTGTACTATACTGTTATGTCGATCATATTCTTTTGCTTTTAACGAGTGTTTTGATGAAAGATTATCATAATATTGCATGCCGTTGACTAATCAGGAATAAATAAATAAATAAATAAATAAATGTGAACTTACTGTTAACTAATCAGGGTTATCTTTTAGTTTACTTCCGGTGAAAGCACGCAACATTGCCATGGATTTTGCGGGCGCTACGACCATGTTGAATACATTCCGGGGGAGAGATGCGGCTTCTTCTCCACTTGAAACATTGTAAAGAAAACCGTCTTTTTTTATGAAATTCCACCGTTAAATGTGGTGTTTTCATTATCGTTGTCTTTAACATATTGCTTTTGCTCAAAAGTCACGGTGATATATAGATTTTACGTGAAAGTGTAAATTACCGAAATAAACGCTGTTGGAAGTCCGGTGTCATCAAATAAAAAACAAAAAAATATACATGGAAAACATGAGAATATCTGACATCAACCAGGGAACGATTAAAAGCTATAAAAGTGCACTGCAGCACCAGAGTTATTCATAGAAAGGAAGCAATGCGACAGGATTCGTGGTAAGGCTCTAAACGTTTGTAATCTCTCCAGGTGGGTGGCATTCCACGGTCCAGGTATTTTCCGCATTTCCGGCACGGCAGACTGAATAGTGTCGCTAACGAGTTCAGCCATTGCTAGAAAAACAATATGTAGCTTTAACGGAAATTCTATGTAACGGACAACATTCGTGACTTAATAGTTCCCTTTCAAAAGCTTTAATAATTGCCTAAATCGCTATATGAATAGGCAATTAGCGCCTAAATCGCTATAAACGAAGTTTTAGCCACAGGGAAAAAAAATTCGATAAATCAGTTTAAAATTTCACTAATCGTAAAAATCTCAAAAATTTCAGTGCTTTGGCGCAGATCGCAGTTATCATCCGTGTGAAAGCTTCATTCTCCGTATAAATCCTGACTATTCCCATAAAACCAAGTAAAATTCTGGACCGCCTCGAATTTCGTACCAGATATGATCGCAATGTCAATTCCGGACTGAGAGGATTCTGGAAGTGCATTAGTGCGGAAGAGGCGTTATGAGTGAGGATCCGGTACACCTCCAGTTCAGAGGGTGTCCACAGATCCAACGGCCGCAGTGATTTCGGTTCCAGGTGGAAATTCTCTTCGCTGCCGCGGATGTTGACTGCTTCAATCGTTATGCCTCGCACAACTATCACAGCACGGAAGCTACGGTCTATTACCGCCTAAAATTGTCGAAACTCGTATGTAAAAATAAAACAGCAACAAGAAGAGAAAATCAAAGGAATATGCGGAAAACGTTTACGCAAAAAAACATGACCAGTTGGTAAAAAATCAAGCCGATTTAAGTAAATTTTACTTTAAATCACCTAAAAAAAGTAAGAAAAGAAATACAACATCAACCGGTGTAATAAAAAAACGAGCAAACAAAAACAAAATTTTTGCTGCTTGACTCACAGCTTGAGAATAATCAATCGACTCGGTAAACAGCCACCCACCTCAACAACTGTTCCCAAAGTCGATAAATTATGCACCGTCAGGGTCAGCGAAGGCATTTGGATAGTCCGCAAAAACTGCTCCAACCATTTCCGTACACTGAAAATACAGGAGCACCAGACCAATAAATACTTTACGAAAGATATGCTACACCCCATTATCCAAGAAACTCCAATTTTTCGCAAAGCTATTGCTAATTCATTGAATTTATATCATTTTCTATTGAATTAATTTCGAATTCTTGTATTTTATAACTATAAAAATCTTTGTTTCTTTTTGTGATTTTTCTCGAACAGGAAAATCATTGAAAATTTACTTCCAGTTTTTCTGTTTATTACGGATACTCTAATATTTTCTCGTTTAATTAACTGGCTGTAAAAGGAAAAATTACATGACAGAGGTCGTCGATCCTATGCTAAATCAGGTGAAGAGGCTAAACAAGTAGGGAACCATAAACAGAGAAACCGTATCGAATAATCATTCATAATTAAAGCAGTAATATTTCGAGCGCAATTGAGGCTTACTTGTCGCTCATTATTAAGGACCGTTTCTCCGCGCGCGATCCCAAGAGTTGCGCGGATTTACGGAAGGAATGCATGCTGATGGCGTTGAAAGCCGTCACGGAATACTCGCGGTACTGCAAATCAACAATAAGATTGTAAAGCTAACCGCTATCACATATTACATATTAGTGTAAAATAAATATTAACTACACATCATTTTTAGTGCGATATCAAAATCGACTGTATGCTGGTCCGTGGTAGATTTATACGGGATAGAATTTACCAATAGAAATAAGTAAAACGAGACTTCGTAAGCTCTGCATGGCACATACGCGTTCATGAGAAGCATAGCCGGAAACCAGTTCCTCGTAAAAATTTTTATATTTACTGGCATCCTCTCCGGAGCCACCATTCTCCTGCTTCGTATTGTTGGCGGTGGATGGAGGAAGGGAGTGGAAAAAGGACGCCGTACCCAAACTAGAAATGGCGGCCGCTGGAATGCCATTCACGCTCTTCTCCACGTCGCTTTAAAGAAAAACGGATCCGATCATTAGCATGCTACAGTCCTTAACGCACGCTCGCTGGGACTGCAAAAACTAAGTTTATTACGAAGATTTGTTCGGCAACATCAAATCACGAACGATCATGCAAAGACTCAGACAAAAGTTGAAAGTGCTATAGCAGACTTCAGAAACCTCCTGTCGGATAAAAGTGTTTAATCGGCCGCACAGATTGCAGTTTGTTATGGTATTATAATTTTTATCTTCTTAAGTATTCCTTCAACTTACAGCAGAGTATTCTGAATATATTGCAGACTATCCTGGAATGCATTTGGCGCATTCTCGAGTGAGAGATCGTGTTCCCGACTGTCCACCAATAACCGTAGAAATCGATCGGATCCGACGGTGTGTGCGCCAATACTACGCTCTAATTCCGTAACTGATGCGACGGTTTCGTTTAAAACACCGGAAACCGATTTGACGTTCTGATCAGCTGCCATATTCAACGAAGCAGGCTATGAGCCTGGAAGATGTACTCAGTACAGCACAACACTGTAGCTAAGATAATTATAGTCCAGAAAAAACGCCAACGGACACTTCACCGAAAAAGCAGAAGAATGTATAATTTATCACAGGTAATCGGAAGGATCGTCCATGTTCATTTGATCCGTCACTTTAAGAATGTAAAATGCATGCTTGCATTGATTGATTGATTTGATAACGATTGGTTAGCCCTGGCATAATTGATAACCGATAACGGCCAAATAAAGTTATAAATCCAAAAAAGATCCGCACGTAAGTAAACACTAATCTGTAGTCATTAATCTGACCACCAACATGATTTCAGAAATCATATAATCCGCAATAATATTATAATGGTAAACTAATAATTCTGAATTTGTTATTTGTGGGCACTGACTGTTTAATCAGGGATGTCGCAGTCAAGAGTCAAGCTGTTCCCGGATTAGTGCTGGTACATACTGCGGTGCAAGGAAAAGCCCGATCTGATACGCATGGAAAAATCCAATCTGAATGCGCACGATGTGCCAACGTCATGACGTTGCGCTTCGCGCCTTCGACACCGCTGACACGAGCAGGTCGACCACGATCCATAAACGGCCGAAAGGCATCATGATCGCCCGGTTACGGTCTGGCGTCTGCTTCTGGGCCACCCAGACATGTTGATTAATTAGGCTGCAGTTGATTTCGCACGACCACTGGTTTCGGGCCTTTCCGGCATGTGCCACCTGCTAAGCGAACGCTCCTGCACGAAGACAGTGCAAGATGAAGATTCACTTGACTAAAAGTCTAAAAAGCTTCGTTCAATCATGTCCGGTGTCCTGCCGCTTACGGAACTGCTGGTGCCTTCGCACTATTGGAGGGGGTTGACCACATGATCGACAGATATCATGTCAACCTCCTCCGCGCGTGGCTTCCATTTTCGATAGCCGAGCCTTGCAAATTTGCGTTTGCGTGTTTCGCCTGTAACCTGTTTTCGCTGTGTAGCCTTTGTTCAGTAACTGAACTTCAGTTTGTTGCTTTATCATTTTCTGAATTTGAATTTTTAAATTCTGGTTTTAAGAAAGGACTTTTACTTCCAGTCTTTGTTCTCTGCTCAAAGTTTTTTCCACGATGTAAATCATTGTTGTTTCATGACGAAAGTTTTTAATCATCAGCCTTTTTAGTTTTTAGTCTTCTTTCTCATACTTTCTGCTTTCAGTTTGTTACAGTGTTACTGCTTGCAGTTTGTGGCAGCTTGTGACTGTTGGTTTCCAGTTTTTGAAATCCAGAAATAATCAATGGATTTCCTCACCTTTGAAGTGCACTTTCCTGATGGATGTGTACGAGAGTTCCTTCTCAATTCAGCAGCAGGCAGACCGTCTTACAAGCTACTTCGCATGCTGATTGCTGAGAAAGCCCCCGAAAATGCTGCCTTTAAGCTAGCCTGGAGAGGTATTTCGTGTAGAAAAAATATAGAAGTTAAGACACGTTGGAGAGTCGTTTATAACTGCTACTCAACTAGCATAGCAATGATAATATCATTAATATACTTGTGCTATTCTAATTATTGTTATTAAAGACTTGTGCAACTGCAATAAAGTCAGTAATATTACAATAATTGTTATAATGGTGGTCGTCGGTGAATTCGATCCAGATGCACCAGATTAATTTTGACAGTTCCTGTAACCATATTTTGTAATTTTCAGATTCAAACAGCAGTTTTCGCTCGCTGAGGGATCGGGAAGATTTCAAGGCCGCGGTTAATGATTTCGAATCCCAGAATTGTAAGGAGACTGCCGACCGTTCGATAGTGGTGAAAATGGAACTGCTCGCGCCTGCACAGTGTGAAAAAGAGACAGGGTCAGACAGTGACGAAGAGAAAGGATCAGACAGAGGTACCGTTAGGCATTAGATTTTCGGGGGCCAAAAATAGCGCGAAAATGACTCTGCATGTACGCATGCATATGTACTTTGTAAAATGTACGAAATTAGGTAAAATGTTCGTAATTCGTAATAATCCGTAACAATTGTCCGTAATAATCCGTAATATTAATTAATAATAATAATAGCTATCCGTGATAATAATTATCCGCAATAATAATCCGTAATAATAATAATTCGTAATAATAACGAAAAATGTTCGTAATAATGTAAAGGCGTCGCCGCGAATGCTGCACCGGTATCATGCGTTTACTTCAGAACTTTTTTGTCATACAACATAATGCTTAATGTAGTTTTGCGCAAGTTATGTTTTTTTTGACATTAACATTAGGAATGACTGTAGTTTTATCACTCACAATCAGCTATTTTTTTGAAAGAAAAAAAACAGTACCATAGCCGTTCTCTAGCGGCGTGCGTAAATTTTGGTGACGCTTAAATCTCTCGAGAGGGTAGATAGCTATGACAGTAGGTTCTCAATTTTCTGCGTATTTTTACCTTTTTTGAACCGTGATAGCAGTAGTAATCGTCTGCCTAGTCATTGAAAATTTTGTCGCAAAGTTTGTAACTTAGCAAACAACAGAAATCTTGTTAGACCTCTGAAAGTTTAACTAGTCAGACAAAAAGTGCAGACTACAAATTTCGTACCAAGTTTTATGTATACATTAACTAATAATAACAGAAATAAATAAAAATTAAATAAAAAATAATAATAAAAAATAACAATAATTAAATAAAAAGTCAATTTAAAGCTGTTGTTTGATGTATGTCAGTTTTGAACATTCAGCTAGCGAAATTCCTAACCGCATTTCAGACTGTTTTAGTCTAAAATTTTGTCCGGCGAAATGCAAAGATTTTCAACTGGCAGCACGTATTGGAAGCTTTTTCCTTCGTAGGATCGGAATCTAAGTTTTCTCGTCGTCGGAAGTCAAGTGTCAACGAAGGCGTTACAACACGAAACTATCAGGAAAAACGCCGACAATCAACCTCGAACACCGCAAACACAGGTGATTACAACGTCTGTTATGTTTTTTTATCAGCAGTGATACGTTTTTTTTTACTTTTTCATGCTCCTGATTTAGATCAAATTCTGTAACGAACGTTAATTTTGGTAGATTATCGTAAAAACAGTTTGTTATTATGTTTTTCCTTGCAGAGAATTTGTGCAAAAGTCGACCTTCCAGAAAATGTGTAACAAATAAAAGGCGGCAGCTTGCACATCAAGGTAATAATATTGTTGTGTGTTTTAGCTTTGTGAACACACAACTCTGTCTGAAACATACGTAAAACGGAAGCATTCTGCAGATTGTAAGTCTGTGCCATGAACTTGTGCTTAGTGAGCTTTTTTTCGCCGTAGATGATCCGATGTCGTCCAACTCGCCCCAGAAGCGCCGGAAACCAGGTGTGTTCAGATTATCCCATTTTTCGCAGCTGTAAAAGTACGGTGTTGTTTTTTTGTTAATAAGGAGGCGCAAAATACTACACCTGTGACAAGTGCTCGACCAATTTCTTCTCACAAACCACGTTGGATAACCACGCCCAGATGTGCGACATTTCTCCAGGTCAGTGATAGATTCGTGTAATAAAGAATTGTTTTATTAGCGGGAACTAGAGTGAATTTAGAATGAAAAATAAGACGTTGGATTTGCAAAACAGTCCAAAATTCCATACAAATTTTAGGTACCTATATTATGATAATACTTCCAGCGTAAGTGTAAATTTTAACCGGAAATTTTGCTGCTGGAATCTGCGCGATTTGACTATTGTCTATTGACACAGCACCTTTACAAATTTTTTTTTATTTGCTGTATTTCGTCGGATAGGCATTAAATTGGGTTTCGTTGGTTTCCCCAGAAACCAACGAAACCGCGTGTCAGTACGAAAAAACTGTCGGTCATCGCTTTTCTGACATTCGTTGACATGAGAATTTGATACAATTTGACATTAGCACGGCAAATTCGCCCTTGTACTTTCAAAAGTTGAATCAATCCAATTCTTAACGCAAAATATACGGAAACGTATTATATACTTTATGCGTGATTTATTTTTATTTTTTGCATATAATACTTTTTACAAAATCCCACTAACTGCCTTACATATTTAAAGTCATAAACCCCTTTTCGCTTCTGTGACACAGTGCCTGCTAAAAAGCGAGTGTACATTTGTGCAGTGATAAACAAATATTTTTCGCTCTGACAATCGTTAGCATTATCTTTTACAATTATCTATGGTAAGTTAGAGTTGTAACAATTTTTATTTTGGATTTATTGAGATTGTATTTGACGGTGGTATTAACACACAATTTATTGTACCGCATGCGTGATTGAATTTTAAGATCTAATGGCAGCAAAGATTCTGTTCTTACTTGCAAGCTAAACGGGTTAACTGCAAGTTCCTGTAATTTCAGTAGTTTGTGTTGTATTTCAGTGGCAGAGGATGATACAGCGGACGAACTTCCCCAGTGTGCACAATGTGGATTATCATTTCCATCAGACAGTTTGTTGCTGGAACATGAGCTTTCTCAGCACGGTAAGCAACGAAATTCAACCCGTTTCCATAATGTTACCAACAAATATAGCTGATTAATTGTATATTGCAGTGGCAGACCAGCTGATTTGTGAGTACTGTGGGAAGGGATTCGACACCCAGATAACCTTGGATTATCACATGACTTCCTGCCGGAAATCCAGCATCGCGTCTGTTTTCTGTCCGCAGTGCCGGAAAAGTTTTTCGGAAGAAGATCCCATGCGGGAACACTTCCGAACGAGCCATCCAGGTGAATTTCAGAAATCATTTTTTGATTATTCATTTTAATTATTATTATTTTCGTGTATTTTTCTAATAGGGCTAAAATTGGTCAGGTTCGCTCCTCCGACAAAAAGCACAACAAAGTCTCCTTCTAAAGGTAATAATATTAAATGTTTTTTATTGCGCTTGGTTTTTAAAAAAAATACTAATATTATAAATATTAATTATAAAATACCAATATTAATAATACTTTCGCTCTCATAGATAGGGCAACAACTGGTCCCGGAAACGTCCCTTCACCAAAAAGTACCACAAAGTCTCCTTCTAAAGGTAATAATAAGAAAATTTTCTTTATTACGCTTGGTTTCTCTTTAAATAATACTTATCGCGCTCACAGACAGGGTGACAACGTGTCCCGGAAACGGTGATGTGAAATTCTCAGGAATCTCTAATTCTTTTCCATCAGGTAAGCAGTCCATCGTATATCAGTTTTATTTCGTTTGATAAATTCGATCATTTTTATTCTATATTTATAATTTATATGAAATTTTATATAAATTTTATTTCGTTTGATAAATTTTATAATTTTTATTTTGTAGTTATAATTTGTATAAAATTTTATATAATTTTTATTTCGTTTGATAAGCAGTCCATCGTAAATAAATTTTTTTATTTCGTTTGATACGATATCATCCATATTGTGCTCTGTAGGGCCGCTGACCTGTTACGTGTGTGGAAAGACTTTTCCCGAGAAACAGCAGCTGGGGATGCATCTAATGACCCATTCGATCATGCATTCATCCAGGGACGGCAGCAGTATGCCCGTGTGTTTCCCCACACCGTCCATGTTTTCGCCGGCATCTACGGGATTTCCATCCATCCTGGTACGGTGAATGTCACCTTAATCGTAAATTTACACAAACGTGAAGTGCGTTTGTCTTCTGTGTAGAATATGCCCATGAATTTCCAACGAATTGGTCCGCAGTTTCCGGTGTCGGCTATCCTCTCCTCAAAACCCGCACCACCGTTTGCCTTCATTACATCCGGTACGTTCTCGCTGAAGTTTTCGTTTTTGCTTGTAAATTGTTCTTTTAGCTAACTTTTTGTGCTTTTGTTCTGCTGACTAACGCACTGCATGTCATTGTAGTCCAAGGCTCTTTCCCTTGTAAAGTCTGTGGAAATGTGTTCCAGAACAATCTGGAACTGGGCAGGCATCTACTGGACCACATAAAAACTGAAGGAAGCATCAAACGAAAGATGAACGGTAGGTAATTTTGTTGAGGTTTTCCACATTTCCGTTGCATTTTTATTATTTTGTTTAATTTTTAGAGCAGTTTTATGAATTTAGATTTCCTACTGTAGGTTGCCCACCGGCCGTCTGTACTTTATGTAAAAAACACTGCAAGGACACTGCTGACTTGCATACCCACTTATCGGGCCATTTCCACGAGGGAATGCAGTCGCTGGGCGAGTTCTTGAGCGGACCCCGGCCGGCAACACCCAAGGCCGCTGAACCGGCCGAAAAGGGTACCTTTCGCGTAAATTTTAATTTTTTTTATAATTATTGACTATTATGCATTATTATTTCACTAAAATGTGTTTTTTCTCCCAGTTAGATGCCAACGTGGTCGCACAAAGTCTACGGCAGCGGAAAAACTCTGGCAGCATGCGGTGAAAAAGGACTACCACATTCCGATATTCCGGAAAACCAAGGCCAAACCGGCTGTGCTTTCTTCCGTTGCCGGATTGACAAATGTCCCGGCTAACACCGGACATGGTCGGATCCAGCGGCCAGCATCTCCTGACAAAAAGGTTTCCACTCAGCATGCGGCGGTGCGGAATGCCCTGGAGGAAACTGACCAGCATGACTTCTGTGGTGGAACAATGAATACAGCCGCACCCGACCAAGCCGGCATAACGTCTCCTGACACAGAGAACCCGGCATCAACATCGCCACATCCATCAGCTGGACATTGTGCTGTGAGAATCGATCTGAAGCAGTTCTCCAGTGTGGAGAATGTGCTCAACGCCAGAAAGCAGAGGACGGAAACTCAACAACCCGCAAGTCCTTCCCAATTCGAGTCTCTGCTGATGATGAAGGATCTAAGCGGCGAAGACGAGGAGGAGGCAGAAATGGAGGACGAGATGCCTCGGTATTCGCTCGACAGTTCTGCACTGGTCTTCCTGGAAGCGATGGGGATCAGTCTGCGGGAAAGTGGTGTTCTTGATAATTAGGGAGGATTGTTTTTGCTAAGGTCGGTTAGGTTTCTTTTTGATTGGCTAGTGGTTCTTTCTATTTTTTATAGGTTTTTGCATGTTGTTGTTCTTGGTGTTGCGAGACAGCGGAATCCTTTAGATAAAAGGATGTGAATTTTTGCATGTGAATGTTTCATAGACCATTAGTATGGATTGGTTGCGTAGCGACACACGACGGTGTTTATCCGCGTTGGTGTTGATAAAATCTTTTATGGGACTCTTTAAAGTTCTCGCTTCGGCTGTTGCACAGTCGCGCATAGCACGTGCGTACGTTTTACGAACCGTCGAATGTCTGTCGGCGAAAATTTGCGTATTCGAACGGGTTTGCGCACTTTCGTAACACCCGATCCGTCGGTGAACCGTACCTAAAAATTCGACTCCCAAAAGTACCTGTTGTTTTGATGAAACTCGTTTGCTTCACGTCTACTGCTACACTTATTGTAAACAGGCCATAACAAGGAGATTCATTTATTTACGAATTCGCGATTCTTTTTTGCGTTCTCTGACAGTTCGGTTGTGCTGGGCGTAGCCGCTCACAGCGGCAGTAACACGAGCCGGAAATCGAACTCTCGAGTTTCAACAGTCGAACCACTACTGGAAGGCCTTGTCTGATGAGACTGAATCACTATGAGCAGTTTATTTTTCATCGGATTGCATAAGCAAGATTTCCGGTTTAAAACGAAACATTCTTTCTTAATTTTTGTTGTGTGTTTTCCTTTCGATTACTGACGTAGCATACCATAGAAAGAGGTTAGCAGAATACGTTTTCGTGATCCGTTTTGAAAATGTATGCGATGTTGGAACCCTTCACTAGTAAATCGACATTTCGCAAAATCGAACTGCTGACGTACCTTGCGGTATGGGTGGGCGGCGTGGCTTACGCAATATACGAATTTTTCCTGTTTTCCCAAGATCAGCGCGAATATCTTCGTGAATCTTCCACCGTTGACCGCAGCTGGCTCTACCGTCGATCGCTACAGGATCGCGGCGATTATGAGTGGATGTACTGGAAAACGGGCAACTTTTTATGCATCACAGCATTAATCGGCCGCACCCTGCTGTACAACTTTTCCAAATGTCCGGCGAAGCTCTTCGTTGTGTACGATATCGCAGCGTGCGCCATCGTTATCGGCGTTGGTGGAACGGTTATGCAGATTATACTGGGTGCGATTTTCTTCCTCGTTTCGCTTCTGAAGCAGCCGATTCTCGCATGGATGCTGGCTGTCGGTTTCTGCGTTCTGCGTTACACGGGTCCCGGACAATATCTCTTTTCCGGTCAGGACAGTTTTGATTATTACCGTGTGGAGTGTTCGACGTGCTACTTTGTGGTCCGTTGTATTTCCTTTGCATACGACTATTCTAACGATGAAACCCTGCAAATGCAACCAATGCGCGAGACGCTGTATCAGTTCACCCGCTATGCATTCTTCCTCCCTCTGATGTGGGCTGGACCGATCACCCCCTACTCCCAGTTTCTTGCAAAGTCCTCCAAACGGGAGCCAATGAAGAAGACGGAGGTTATTCTGTTTATCAACCGGATTGTCACATCCGCAGCCATGTACGAACTGCTGACCCATTTTCTGTACCCTTTCAGCGTCCGCTCCCTGATCGGCTATCTAAACGGTTACATGACCCGATGGGCAATCGCAGGGATCTGTTACACGTTGGGGCAAGTGTTCCACCTGAAATACATGGTATTGTTCGGATCGTTTAGCTTCTTATCCAAACTGAACGGTGTGGATGCGGTGCAGTTTCCCATTTGTGTCGGATGGACGCACCGCTACTCGCTCATGTGGAAGTATTTCGACTATGGATTGTATGTGTTTTTACGGCAGTATGTTTACATTCCGTTTGCAAAGAGACGCTTCGGGAAGTTGGTCAGTTCGTTGGGTTGTTATGTGTTTGTACTGTTCTGGCACGGATTCACCAAGCATATGTTTTGCTGGGTGGGGCTGAATTGGATTGCGCTCTTCCTGGAGGGAATGGTGTATGAAAAGGTCAAGTGTGAGCGATTACGCGCTGCGCTCAACGCGCCGATATTCTTCACTTCCATCATCTCCAATATGTTCTTCTTGGGGGAAAGTTTCGTGTTTGGGGAGGCCGTGTATAATGCCATGCTAGTGTACAATACGTGGACCAATATATTCGGAATACTTTTCGTGTGCTATTGTTGCTCGGCCGTTGGGGATGTGTTTGAGGTGATGAAGTACAAGAAAACGGAAGTTGTACCGGAAGATGTACATACAGAAAAGGGCGCCGGTGATACTAAGATGGTATCGGACAACGTGAAGCGTGATCCCAATGGAGAAGAAAAGCTCAAAGCCACTTGACAGAGCGTCACGGAAATTAATCAGTTTCGGCGTTGTGAGTACTGATGCTAGCTGAATTTCTGTATTATCATGCTTTGTACCAGAAACTGGATTTTCGCTGTTTCCTCGCTCGCACTGTTCAGGCGCGCATTTATTTCAGGAAACTTAATCAAATACAGGATTATCTCGAAAGGTCATGTCTGGTAGCCTCACGTTTGCTTAAACTAGTGGTACCTGGCCATAACTTTAATGCAAAATAGTATTGCATTTTTCGTGTTTAAAAAACTGCCGAAGTGTTGCTTATCTCTGTGCATGTGAGCGTTCAATTAAATAGCGCATTTGTGCACAAGTTTGCGTTCAACAAGAACTGCTGTTTTGTTGTCATTCTGACTCATACATATCATCATGAAACTGTCAGCTGCCAAGTCTGCCATAGAGAAAAGCCCCGCCGGAAATCTTTGGTATCAGGAAACGCATCAGAAACCCGCACACAGTTAAAATAAAGCATTATTCGTTCAAAAACTTGTATAAAAAATCCAAAACTGTTTTAATCTAGAAAGACCAAATCGCACACTCCACATATGCCTGACTGATCACTGTTGACTGGCGCTCTACTTCTTTTTGTATCCCCATCCTCCTCCTCCGTAGCCACCACCAAAATCTCCGAATCCACCAAAACCCAGACCTCCAAAGCCCAGACCGCCGAAGCCCAGACCATAACCGCCGAAACCACCAAAATAAGGAAATCCAAAGCCCAGGCCTAAACCATAGCCGCCCAGCCAGGGAAATCCCAGACCAAATCCCAGATCATAGCCGAAGCCTCCGTAACCGCCGCCGCCGCCGTAAAACCCGCCGTCACCACCCCATCCGCCACCGCCACTCACGGACACTGTCATAAGAAAAATTCAATACTAAACAGTATACATTACGGGAACCAAGCAGACTATGTGTTGTAAGCTTTATAACTTACCGAGCAAAGCACACGCAACAGCCAGGACAAAAGAGGAACGCATGGTGAATTTCTTCGCAAGCAACCACTAACTGATACGAAAGAAGGGAAAGAAAACGAGCAGATGCGGTTCTTGTTGTGCATTTCTTATCCAGCCAACCCGGCTCTTTTATACGCCGACACGCTTACAATTATCTTTTAAAACTGCCCTGAAACCTAACTGAATGACAGATTTCGCAATCTGATTACGGCAGTATAAGAACGAATAATAACTGTTACATGAGATTTCACATAACATACATGTAGCGTGTGAAACTTTTGCATCCTCACCTGTGTCAGACACGATCTATTTCTTGTTGTATCTCGCGGCTTTAATTGTACATGTACTGAATGGTTGTTTATTATTAAACGGCCTAATGAAATTATTACTCAGCATACGTAATATGTTACGCGCAGAATTCTTCTGCGATTCTGAGTAAACATCCATCGTAATGCTTGATCGTTAAATTGTCTACACCGTATGGTTCATACGGTAGTAAGTGATTATTTAACGTCTGAAATTCTACTTCCGGTAGCCGTTGAAGTAACGCGATATACTTCTGCAAAGATTACGTAAAAGTTTCGCTCATTGTAGACATTTATGATATGAGTCGACATCTTCTGTTCTTTGCATGGTAATTATTGTTCGGCTGCGGCAAGCGCATATTAGTGCTAAACATATTGCAACAAATGCATTATTTAACAAGTAAGACACTGAAGTATAGGTTAACTAAATTGTTTTACACCTACAGTCATGCTCGCACGTTGACCCGTACCGTGCGTATAGATGACTCGCCGGGTTTATTATACTGTATGAAATATCAAATCAGAATCTGTAATCGTTTGAATTCTCCCTGCGGGTACCAGTAAATTGCCTGGTCAATACAGCAAACAATGGCTGTAAGTATATACCGTGCAAATGAATGAATATCAAACAAAAAAATTGCGGAAAGTGTGTAAAATAGGATCGCTGATTAACGTGTACAGTATTCGGCGTAGATCTGTTCGAAATGTCAGCGCTTCATCTGATATTCCAGTGCTTGCTTACTAAATAAAAAAGTGCCTGCTTACTCATTATCGACCGAAGCGAAGCGGAGGTCCTCCATGTTCAAGAGTAATGCAAAGAGCGATGTTGCCAACCGTTTCTGCG
>JAQGAU010000031.1:0-54124 GCA_034698045.1 Paramacrobiotus richtersi
CAGCGTCCATCCGGTGTCCATTGTGTATCCGTCCATCCGTGTCCATCCACAATCCGTCCAGCATCCATCCGGCATCCATCCGTGTCCATGGATTAGTAACACCCGCTTTAAAGCCATTACAAAGTCTATAAACTAAATTTAGTTTATAGAATTTGCAGTTAGTGCTATGTGCAGTATTATGGTGGCATGTACATGTATAAGCGTTAGTTTGCAAACAAAAACGGTTGAATCGCATCGATCATTAAATCAAATTCGTGGCAATCGCGGGTGCGGTCAACCATCGCAAATTCGCAGTTATACGATAATAATTATAATATAATAATTATAATATAACACGATAATAATTATTGTGCCTTCATATCAGCATTAGTTCCATTTTTATATGGAGGCTTATTTAAAAGTTGGGATAGGCACAGTTCGTTCAGAGGCGCGATAGAACTGTGTTCCACAATAGTAAAATTTACGGTTTATAATTTATTTTTATTTAAAGGTTTACGGTCTGATAAAATTCGGTTTGATGAAATAGAAATGGAAATGTACGTAGCGGTGCATATGTGCATTTATTGGACAGATTGCTTTAACGGTAAAGCCGGAAATTGAAGAAATCTTTATAAGCAATGAAAGACTATCCGCAGAATGATAAAGTGGAATACATATTATTTTACTAAGTACCAGAAGATTACCACTGTTCCGCTCGATTGTTCGGAAGCCAATGAAACGCCAGTAATATAAAGGGTAACATATGTATGTACGTACCTATATGGGCCACAACATGGCGCCCGTTTCTGACCTCTGCAAACTATAGCGTCAGTTCACCGTTAGATCACCGGTCTACTGGTCAGGAAGCAGCCAACAGATGGGCGGAAGTACATGTACGTTTAATTAGCGGCAGAGTGCAGGTCAACGGTACGCAGTACGTACAGGCCTGTGCAACCTGGTCGTGCTACGGCCAACTCCGAATTCGACTCGGACTCGATGCTTACAGATTAGAATTAGAAGGTGAGAACGTCTCATCTTTTTTCAGTACATCACTTTGAACTTCGAAGCTCAGTTTTATGATTTTCAAGAATTATACCGCGTAGTGCAGTAATATAAATCGTAATATCTTGTATTCCGCTGACGTTTGTATAGCTGAACTGGTGTAAGTTCATGACCATGGAGTTTCGAGGCTACGATCTGGAAGGGATCTCCAAGCTGCGGGGAATTGCTATTGCGGAAGTTGTCATCGGTTGTCTTGCCGTCACTGGAGACTGTTCTAAATTATTCCGTAAGCTGTTCTCGCTGCATATCTCAGTTACGGTATCGTTCTTCCCGTTTAACAATGATCAGTTTCTGCGAAATAGCACCTTTTGTCGCATGCTAGAAATGTGCTGCTGATCTGTCTCACTTTTACTTCCTTGTGCTCCTTTGCAACAAGTTTAATTATAAGAGATGTCATTGTGTGATACTGTTGTTCTGCTAAGGCACAAGCTAGGATTATGCTTGACATTATGGTCATGATGTGTGCTAAACATGGCGCAAGCGCAAGGAAGAATGAAAAAGTTAGACAAAGCAGCAGCGAATTCCTTGCATTTCAGATAAAAGGGACTGTTTGTGGCGTCCACGTGTTCTGTGGCCATTGACATTCGCAGAAATAGACCGTTTTCTATCGGCCTTGCTATTAATGTTATTAAAATTATGTATCTTTATGTTTCGTTTCATGTACGACTAAAGCTCGGTAAGAATCTATGTGTTCTTTTTTTCACATAGTACGTTGAATATAATTTTATAGTTCTTTTTATCGTGATAATTAACTGCTAAATTTAATTCCATAGCTCCTTTCATCGTGGTTTAACTGTAAAAATTAATACTGACAAAACCTGCCATTTTCATGGAAGTTCTGTTACTTGCAGACGCCAAATCAGACGGTCAAACCGTAGGGGCGGTCCTTTCACTGGCAGTGGCTGTCTTTCTCCTAGCCACCGGAAGCTACGGTCTCGATGTGATCAAGCGTTCCCGAGCTGGCGAATCAGTCCCTACCCACTTTCGCACCCTGGCCATCCTGAACATCATCCTTTGCGCCCTCTACACCATCAACCTGGGGATGTAGATAGCCTTGTCGGTCCTGTCATCTTTGGTCTTTGCCTTGATCAGTGTGGAGGTGATTGTTCTGCTGGCTGTTTCTGCAATTATTAATGTGGTGTGCATTGGCTTGACCTTCGTGGCCTTCAAGATCAGTCATCAAAACAGCGCGAGTATCCAGTCTGGCGGGATGAAAGGGAAGGAAATCGGGGACGGATACGCTGCGCTTCCCCCGTCGTACACTCAGTGCACCGAAGTCGGAGACAGTCAAGTGATGTAGTGGGCGGTGTTTCAGGATTGGTTGAGTGTAATGAAAGGTGTTTCAGGACTGGTTGAGAGTAATGAGAGGTGTTTCAGGATTGGTTGCAGTATCGAGCGGTGTTTCATGATTGGTTAAATTCACAAATCTCCGGTGTTTCCGTGTCTTACCCGCATTTGGTTTGTGCTACCTTTTTGCCGTGTTTTATTTAATCTTCTCCGTTAGCTCACTTCTTTGTATGGAATGCGTATTTTGTGCGTACTTGGAATGTCCACCTTTGTTTTTGTTTTATTATAATTTCGTGTGGATTTTTTTCATGCATTATAAGCTGAGTGCACTTTGCGCTGCAGCGGATAACGCAGTGTTAACGCTACTTCCCGGAGCGATAACAGGAGAAATTTCGAATTAAACAGACACATTTGTCGATTTTTTCGCCGTCCGTTGTTATCGAGCTAAAAATCAACATATTTATGTCGAAGCCTGTTTAAAAGTTGGTATGAATCAGTGTTTATATATTGCTGAATATAAAAAAGCCGTAACTGGATTAACATTAACATAAGCACATTAACAATAAAAGTCCGCCTCATCGCCCGCGTTTCAAAACTTTTTATCTTGATCTCGTGCGCTGGTCGGTGAGCTGGTTCGTAGTTACAGACTTATGTATACTTCGAAGTACTTCTTGCACTCAAACTCACAATCGGTTGCGAACCTGTTTGTCAGCGCAGAAACTTGCAGTTGTTTATTAAAAAGCCATCATAAATAATTATTTAACGCTACAAGTGATGATCATGACATTTAAAGAAAAACTCCGAAAATGTATCTGTACATTTAACAGTTAGAACACCGCGTGTGAAGTCCACTAAATACAGTACTTAGGTGTCTACGTGGATAGAAAGTTAACATGGACGAACCATTACGAAAGCCTGGCTAGCAGAATTAATAAGCGGCTTGGCTATATTAATTCTATATTCAGTCGAAAAGATACATCAGCACGAATACAGCTGTATCAGTCCTTGGTGTGGCCATTATATGATTACTGTAGTATTGTCACGTGGACAGACAGTAAAATGTCATCTGATTTGGTTCTGAAGACGCAGCACCGGTTTTTGCGCTCCTTAGCAAGTTACGACTCTGCCGGAAGCACTTATTCTGAGCAGCTAAAAAATCTGGGTTGGGATAGTCCTCTGCTAAGGCAGCTGAAAAGATCACTTTTGTTCGTGTTAAAACTTGTTCTTAGGAAAGTGCACTACGTCGAAAAGCTTTTCGTGACACACGTTCCCGCGTCTGATTGTGTTTCAGGTCGGACCCGGATGGCCAAGCATTTGGAAAATCATCCCCATGCCCTTTCAGCATGCGGATCCACACTATGCGGGCAAAGCGTTCCTGCCTCACCCCGATCGTTTGCAGGGCGGATGACATCCGTTTGGAACGAACTGGACTTGCCGGAGGAAGCATACTGGAGCATTGGGCGTTTTGAGAACGCTTTTAATAGTGTTGAATGGCCAGGCTTAAAAAGCCTGAAATGTTCAGTTGGCGAACGACTGCATAACCAATTAGTAACGAGCTAACATGTTTGTAATTGTATGTTAAAGTGAACGCTGTTGTTTTTATTTCTTCCTGCTGCCCTTCTGTTGCTGTTTTTCCATCTGTCCAGTCCGCTGCTTTAAGTAGGGTGTTCCCTAGTGTCTGCAGACTTTAAAGTGAATAAATCAAATCAAATCCATCGGTTCACTTGTGTTTTATGATTTTCATCAATAGCACAGCGTAGTGGAGAAGTCAGAAGCAGATTCTTGCCTTTCTGTGAAGCCAGAAGTAGAAGCAACCGAACTACTATATAACATCCTGACCATGGAAGTTCGACGCTATGCTTTGGAAGGGATACCCAAACTGCGGACGATTGCCATGGCGGAAGTTGTCATTGGATGTCTTACCGTTGCCGGAGACTGTTCCAGTTTATTCCGTAAGTTATTCTTCACAGCCTGCATATCAGTTATTATCAATAACCACTTTCTGCAAACCGGCACCTTTTCTCGGATTTGAATTGTTAACAAATGTGCTGATGTTCCATCTTCACTGTTTCTTCCGTCTTTTCCGTTATGGCATGTTTAACAGGACATTATTATGGGATGTTGGGAAATATATGATCCTTGAGCTGACAATACTTCAATTGCAAATGTGCAAGTTGCAAGTAACCGCTGTACGCAGAACTGGTTGGCGAACTTTTCAAAGGTGTGCGATGCAAACGTTATTTGTGGTGTTCACGTGCTCCAGTTAACAAAGCCATAGGCATTCGCAGCATTTAGCAATTCTCAGCCGGGTTTGTTATTCGATAATGTTTTTACCGTGGACATTACGTATTCTGATGTTTCATTTCTTTTCCAACTAATTAAGTATAAAGCCAAGTGAATCTATGTGCTCATTTTTGGTAGTACGTTGAATATATAACTCTTTATCGTGATATATAGATATCGATACTTATACAAAAACCGCCAGTTTTTATAGAAATGTTTCAACAATTGCAGACGGCACATCAGGAGTTGAAATCGGCGGGGCGGTGACATCACTGGCACTGGCAGTGCTACTGCTCGTCACCGGAAGCTACGGTATTGCGGTCATTAAGGTTAAGCGCTCCCGAGCCGGTGGATTCAGTAATGCCGGTCATTTCCACAATCTGGCCATCCTCAACATTATCCTCTGTATCCTCTACAGCATCCACCTAGTGATGTTGATCACGCTATCCGGCCAGACATCCAGCATCGTCATTGGCGCGGTCAGTGTCGAGGTGATTGTTTTCCGGGCTATTGTGGCCATTATCAAGCTGCTGTGCAGTGTCTTGACCTTTATGGCGTTCACGATCAGTCGGCAGAATATCGCGATTATTGAAGGCAACCGAAGCCGGATACTTTTCCGCACCCCTGCTGTACGCTCGGACGTGTACCCCAATCAGAAGCTGTGAAGAACGGGTTCTAGAATTTGTCTGATTCCTGCATGATGTATTGGATTGCGTTATCTTTCCGTCCGGTTTTTTGTTATTTTTCTCTGTTATCTTTCTTTATTGTATTGATAACGTACTTTTGTGCCCCTGCACCCTTGTTGTTGTTGTTGTTATAAATTACTTTGTGGTTTTTTTTAATGGTATATGGTAGTGTAGTGCAGCGAATAACGTAATATTTTACGTTACATTCCGTTGCGATAAATATAGGAATATATTAATTTGCTCGAGCGAGCCAAGTGTTACTATACATTACGGCGTTCGAGGCGCGGAAGAGTATTGCACTCTTCATCGTAGCACTAGTTCCGATACATCTTTTCCCATTCCCGAAAATTTTGCATGGTTTTTGACAAAGCGCATGGAGAGAGGATTGACAGGCATTTAAAAGGGATAAACTTGGTTCTATATTTATATGAGGAGACAGAGGAGAAAGAAGAATGTATCAGTGAATTAGCGATTACAGTTCCAAGATCTAATGATTTTTTGTAAAGTGTGTATACGCGAGATCCAGTGCATCATGCTAATTATTCTGGTACTAGTCTTCGTACTTAAAGGTCAAAGGTTGTTTACAGCCGCGATAAAACTCTGTTCGAAACAATACAATTCCGTGATAAGAACCGGTTTATAAAAACGAGAAATGCTGATGTGTACATACTTGCCCGATTGCTTTAACGGTTCTGCCGAAAACTGACTTTAAGCAACTGCTCACATCCGCTACTTTGCAAATATCTTTATATCCATTTCCAGTCTGGATTAAGAGCCATTTGACTAGTTCTTCGTGTAACGGTTTGGGCACGGATTTCATCTGTGCAACATTCTCTCATTTTCAGTAAATCACTTCGATTTATCAATTATATATAATACAGTAAATACAGTAATTATATATCAATTATATCGTAATCTGCATTCTGATATATAACATCATGGAGTCTCGAGATTATGCTCTGGAAGGGATATCGAAATTGCGGGGTATTGCAATTACGGAAATTGTCTTTGGATGCCTTGCCGTTGCTGGAGACTGTTATAAAATATTCCGTAAGTTGTTATTCACAGTTGCATCATTGTTGTTAGTGATACTGGTACAGGGTGTTGCTGAATTCTGGTAAATTTACAAAAATCAATTTATAAAAACTTTTGTACAGTTCCACAGATATGTTTTAAATAGACGTCTATCATGGTTTAAATAGACGTCTATCATCGATGGTCGACCATCATATTTTAAGCATAGTGTCAATTGCATGCAATACTAGATTTATGCCTACTTATAAAATTACGTGCACGCTTTTCTATACTTATGTTTCTTGACCTGCAGCTGCATTTTTCCTGATCAAAGTAGTTTTATACAGCCGTCATTAATTTTGTGGTAGCATATGCATTGGTACCGGTACCGCCTATCTATATACGTAGTTTTACCTTAATACTTTTGCCCGAGGAATCGGGACTGTGAAAGTGATAAGTACGAAACTCTCCAGAATAATGAAATTCCCCTCATCACATTGACGGATTTTTAACAAAAAGTCCCGGAATTTTGAGGGGAGTTTGGTTATTCCGTGAAGCATGTTACCCATTATGTGCGCGAATACAGATACGAAACTTTCAAATGCTCGCATACTTGAATTAATAAATTTTTGCAATTATTTGGTTACTAACGAGCTATTTGTTCTATGCTTCTAATCGTTAAACATACAAAGTATTTATTTTTCTCGTGACTATATATATGTACATGTTGAATTTTTCTTATCAATATTTCAAAGTATGTGTATAAATATTTCTAAAGGCTGCCATTTTTATGGAGTTTTACTAAATTGCAGAATCCAAATCAAGTGGTCAAATCGGAGGCACGGTTTTCTCCTTGGCAATGGGAGTACTTCTCTTAGCCACCGGAAGCTACGGCGTTGACGTCATCAAGCGTTCCCGATCCGGCGTTATCGATGCCGGGCGCTTCCGCACCCTGTCCATCCTCAATATTGTCCTCTGTGTCCTGTACTGTATCAACCTAGTAGCCCTGATCACATTGTCCCTCATCTTCGTCTTCCTGAATGTCATCGTGATTGTTTTTCTGGTCATTGCTGTTGTTATCAATCTGCTGTGTATCGGCTTGACATTTATTGCATTCAAGATCAGTCGACAAAATATGGGGATTATTAACAGTGGCGGATTGAAAATGAAGGAAGCGGCCGTCACCGGATATCCGATGCCACCTCCGGCGTACACCCAGACGTACACCGAAGTCCGTAGCAGTGAAGATGCGTAAAAAGCGGTGTTTTCAGGGTTTTGGTTCGAAAATTCGGTTGTTTCGGCATCTTGCCGTACTGGGTTCAAGTTTGGTTATCTTTCGGGTTTTACCCTGTTTTATTTGCTTTTCTCCGTTATCAGACAATATTCGAATTCCATGGAATATATATACGTACTTTGCACCCATGGAGTTTGTATCCGTGTTTGTTTTTGTTTTGTTGCTTTTTTTGGTTCGGATTTCTGTATGGGATAATATAATTATATTTTTGTTTTAATTGTATAATAATAATTATTTACTGTTCAAAAGATTCCGTTAAAAAATGTTACCTTATGATATATGGTAAGACTGACAGTGTGCAAGTTAACGTTACGCTACGGTATAATATGTACAACTATATTTTTATTTTAATAGTATAATATACTGTTCAAAAGGTTCCGCAAAAAAATATTACCTTATCATATCTTGTGGTAATATATAGACTGAACAGTGCGCACGTTAAGGTTACGGTAGACAAGTAATTGTTTGCGTTACATTCGGGACGCGAGAGCGACAAAATGAGCAAAGGTTATATCAAATAAAATTTATCGTATTTATTTCTTTCGAGGTCCTTTGTCAGCGAACATCAAGCCCCGCTGATTAAGCATTAGGCAAGGTGCATATTGTTGTTGTGTTATTCTACATTTACGATGTCCGAGGCGCGGTAGTTCTTAACGACCTTACAAAGTTCTTACGGTTTATCGTTGCCGGACGTCAGCGACTATGGTAGATCAAAGCTGCCACAGCACATGTTCGGCTAGATAAATTCTCCACATCCGCAGCATCCACGATGTTTTTGGTTTTTTGGTCGCATCCATTTCCGGCTAAAAGTGGTTTTTCGGCACGGGTATATGCGGCGACCTTTAGAATCGTTCTGCCAGAGTTTGCAAGTCTTTGTATAACTTAAATAAATGAAGATACATACACTACACGCGGACTTTGATCCGTAACTGAAGAAGCGCGGGACAGTAACTTTCCGACGAAAGAATTAAAAGTACGTTAAAGGAAGGTGAAACGCGGTAGCGACACAAACCTCGCACGTAGCATTGTAGTTACTTATGCATAGCGTATGCATAAAGCATAACAACACGGATGTGAATTTATTTACTTTATTATTTTTATTGTGCATTTATGTATATGAATATTAATATTAATCAACTAACTTCGTCAATCGACGGATGTAAAATCATCTCTTGACAGTTCTCTTCTTTTATTTTTGATGGACGAACAGACTTTAATTTTATATACGCAGCATGAAAACGGCTCGTTTATTGACTCTTCGTCCCCGCCCTTTTTCTCCCCTGATCATCCGCCCAAATCCTGAACGCTCTGTGCTCGTGAAAACCAAATGCAAAGAAATAACGTCAGAAAACAAGCCAACAGAATCATTGCAAATCGGCGAACAGCATGGAACGCACACCTCGGAAAAGGCGAAAAAGCTAGCCGATCCTCGTGACTTTCGCCGTTTTACCATTGATGAAGCCAAAGCGCGGGGCATTAAGATGGGCGTAGTCAACAAAATCAACATTCAGCAGCGACCGATCCACATCAATCAGCAGATTATCGAAGCGGCCAGGGCGAAAAATGCGCAACACTATGTACATTATCTGCTGCAAGGGAAAGGTCACGAGAACAGTCCCGCTGATGTTCCCCAAGCGGAGAAGGTTTTCAAGAGAAAGGTGCTTCTTGATAAAAGAAAACCAAAGATAATTACAAAGAATCCAGTGAAGAAAACAGTGTTGCCTCGCGACGATAAGGAAAACGGTTGCAAAATCCGAAACAAGCAGTTTCCGTTGCGAAAAACGCTGCCGATAACGCGTCCGCTTGGGGAGGCTGTTATGAGGAAAGGAAAAAGTTTACCGGAAGACGCCGTTGTCATAAAAAAGGAAAAGCTTGTTAAAATGAGTGGGAAACTGAATGGAACCGGAAGCGGCCATGCAGCAGTAGTTCCGACTTCCGCAGGTTAATAAATATTAATATTTTCATACAGCAGGACATATACACATACATACTTACGTTTAGTATGGCCATTGCAGAAATTACAACGATTTTGAAAATTCTTGATATCTGCAATCGATAAAATCAGATTTACTAGCTTTCATTTGGGTATAAAAGAGATATATATAAGCATAATATTTAGTTTCAAAATGTTTTGTTAAACAACAGGAAACTTTTAATAAAACTGCAGATTATAGGAAGTCCGAAGACGAGAAGAAACCAAAACATTCAAAAAAATACCGGTCATATTCAAACACTGACCTGATGCGTAACACTTATTCCTTATAATATTGCTTTTGGATTGTAAATTTTTATCGTTGTAAATAATGATTAAACAAATTCATAATCACATTAAATGAAACTGCCTAAAACCTGAAATAACGAATGAATGGCTTTTTCCAGGGTTGAAGGAAGGAAAGGCACGAACTCCAGTGCTCGAAAATAAACCTCTGAAAAATGTCACAAACTAACCCAACGTTAACAGCGAGCTGTTCTGTATACAAGCAAAAATACCTGGAACTAAATGATCACGTACAAAGGATTACTTACGTACCGTAAAAAACACATATGAGATTGGTCAGGTTGATAATTATACAAGCGCGCTTATTGTAAAAATCAATAGTCCGAATCGGTGCAGAAATTTAGTTAACAGTCAGATTTTAACAGTTTTTATAAATGTATAAATTAAAGGTTGACCAACAAACAGATCATCGCATTTTTCTGTCTTTAAAGTTGACTCGCGCATGATGTAAATTGTACAACACTTTGTATACAGTAGCTGATGAGCAAAGAAGGTTGATTCGCCAAAGGGGCATGGCCTTGTCAATAAATTCAGATTCCTGTCACAGATCACAATAAATTCTGTCAGATTTCGGTTTTAGCGGCTGTGTAAATGCATCCCTGAAACAAAATCTCCGAGTAAATCGACATTAATCAGTAATTATCCGTGCGAGTAAATCGCCATTCAGTGTATGCAGTTTATCCGACTGGATCCGTAAAACACATAAATCAGATGAGCGCTATTAACCGCAGTCACACAAAAGGCAATACCGCTCATGATCATATCATGATCATATCAAGTTTCTATAATAAATACTTAACGATTTTACTTGATTCTCTATGTCCAGAAGTACATTATTATTCTTAACGGTAATTAACCTCTAAATTCTTATTACAGCGGAAATCACTTTGTGAAAGACAACACAACAATCATTTTTGTCGTTTCTCATAGCATTTCTGACATCAACGATATCATTGATTCAACGGCATTTTATTTCGGAACTGTGCGCTAAACCAGAACCATTCTGTCAACATTCTTCGTACATGACAACCAGAGCGCTAAATGCCAAATTAGAGCAGACAATACTTATGCCGATACAGAACACGAAAATACTTTTGGAAAACACGACATCTTCTACATGAAGAGGAGAGGGAAACTATGGAATTGTATCGAAATCGATTTTCAAAATGAGGAGATGAAAATAAAAATGCCTGTACAGTGAAACACGATAACAAATGGGAGAGAAATAACAACCTCTGCTAATACTCAACTCTAGCAGGAATACATGTACAGGGTAGAAACATTGACCATACACAAGTGCAGATTCCCACTCTCGCCATCCTACTCTTCTTCTTCGGCAGCCGCCGCCGCTTTTTTGGACTTCTTCTTGGGGGATGATTTCGCAGACTTTTTCGGCTTTTCAACTTTAGCTGCAAAAAAAACAACGATAAGGATACAATTTCACGTCGATATACCTAATCAAAAAGCAATAAATTTCTGGCTAGCAGTTTGCTGATAAAACATAACCAGAAGTACAACAAAGTTACAAGAAACGGCAAATTGTAATACTGCATGTTACAGCATCATGCCCAATTCGGATAAAACGGTACAAAAAATTACGGAACAGTAAATTCGATTTCGCTATAATGAAATCGCATCACAATAGTAATAATTCAGGTAAAATCTGCAAAAAAGCGTTTAAAAATTTTCAAAAAAGGGTAAGAATGACGAGCAGCGCTGTGTTTAATGATTAATCAAAATGAAAAGTACAAAAAAGGGCATACGTTCAACATCCAGCTGCATGGCAGTGTCGGCCACTTTCCACTGATTGCGTGGTTTGAGAAGGGCCGGATGCAGGTGCGGAATGACTCCTCCTTGGGCGATTACCACTCCCTCGCAGAATCGGTTCAGTTCTACAAAAGAGCTCGACGTCTACGTTGGTCTAGTTTGAATAAACTTTGCATAAGCTTCAAATCCGAATACGAAAAGAAAGTTAAGGTACTGTAACTGAATCACGATCATAAAAATGAACAAAAAGTAACTGAAACAGTCTGCGCCTAATGACGCAACACACTGCAGTTGCTGCAGAAAGCGAGTAAAATTTTTGAATTCCGCATCATGTTAGCATGCACAACACTGAAGCTCGAGTGATTCCCTACCTTCGTCATTGCGGATGGCCAGCTGTATATGGCGCGGAGTGATGCGTTTCTTGTTATTGTCACTGGAGGCTTTCCCGGCCAGCTCAAGCACCTCCGCAACCAAATATTCCACCACAGCTGCCTGCAATCACGGAAGACGTTGAGATAATTTTACCAGCATAAACAAAAACACAGAGCCACTCTTTATACCGTGTAAACGCCAGATCCAATGCTCAGTCTTTTGGAGTAGTTTCCCTTTCTGAAGGCCCGCATGATACGACTGACGGGCATCACCAGTCCGGACATGGCGGATTTGGACGTCTGTCGCAAAAACCAACCGTAAGAAAATTTCAGCAACGAAAATCGAATTAGTGGTTGCGTCGTTCGCAAGCCATAAAGAACAGTTACTGATATTCATTTTCATAATGTTAGTCAAACTGTCGAAGGCAAAGCTTCCTTAGTTCCTACAAGAATTCTCCGGAATGAATGATATCCTGGAGACACAGGTGGGAACCATTACTTACCCTTTTCTTCTGAATAGTTTTCGCTCCGCGGCCCGACATTGTGTGCAGATTTGTAAGGAAAACTAGAATCAACCAGGGATTGTTATAATTATTCACGATGGAGCTGCGCATCTTATTTAGTCTTATGATTTTTATCATGATTCTTATGATCTTATCGTTTTCAACAACTCAACAGTAATTGCTAAATGCTAATTTACCTGATAATCAATCTAACAAAAGCAAATCGATGCGAAAACCAAGGGATTCCTAACCGGTTAGGCTAACCGTTCAAAAAATTAAAAGTTTTGGACTGTGGATAACAACAACTGAAGTCTGCAGAAAATGAATGCCAAACAGTGGAAGACCAAAAGCGTCAACGGCCCAAAATGCCAAAAATGTGGAGCTGATGGGTCCGGTATGAGAACTCGCACTGCTTTACAAGAAAGGGGGTGGGATAAAGGGGACTAAAAACCAATCATCTTGACCGTTTGATGTTACACCTTACTTTCCATTGGATAAAAAAGCCCGGCACCGTCGCATGCTTTGTTCGGTTCTGTTCATTCTCATGACGGAGGAAGTCGAGTGCAAAACCACGTGGTTAGTTGGGTTACGATGGTACTTACATCTTTAGATGCGGCACGATTTCGCCCCACTTGGTGGGCGAGCAACAATGACGGCACTGGGCGGTTGCAACACTTTCTTGGCTCTTGGGTGGGGCGGCCCAGAGGAGTGGGAGAACTGCACTGACAAAAAGCAACAACCGCCTTGGGACGACAGCCGTTCGTAAGTGACTGCCTTGATTTGTACCCAACGGCTGACCTGCTTTTGACTCACTTACAAGAGCGGCAGTTATGTGGACCACGGACTGGGGTAAATCAAAAAAATGCAAACAGCGAAACTGCAAAAGCGAAAGTTTTATTTTTTGACTCGAAGTACTTCTGATTACAATTATCATGCGTTGTTGCAGTTTATTATTCCATGTCAGATTTCAGATGACGTGTTTCTCGTAAAAGCTTCTTGTGAAGAGGCACCCTTTCAAGTTTGATTTCTATTTGATACACATTTCAGGAGTACAGTCAGTACGCTGTAAGCGTACGGTTCACATCAACATTTCCACATCCAACGATCAGACTCACAATTACTAGAAATGGCTCAGCTGGCGATGCGATTTACTGGATATTTTTTGAGGGTGTGCTGCAAACCGAATTCGGTAAGATTACACGGGACCGAGGCCGTAATATGTACTTCTGTTTTACGTAATGTTTTATGCATATGCGGGATTGCAGAGAGCAGCTTTCGCAGCAGGAACTGGACAGCGAAGCTTTACGACAACACCATCGTGTTGGGGAGATGTTGATAATGGGCAGGCTGCATATGATTACCAGACGGTGAAAGTGGAAAAAAGTACGGAGAAAGCTGGATTATTGCATGTGCAGCTCAATCGTCCCGACCGCCTGAATTCTTTAAATCCTCAAGCCTGGAAGTGAGTGAGTGCTGACACCAGTGAATTGTTGAGTTTTGTCTGTTTTGACAAGAAAGCTGATGAATTTTCTGAAATTCTGCAGAAATTAAAGAATTCTTTCTTTTTATAGAAGGAATAGTCTCGTGGTATGTCTTTTAACTATTTCCGTATCTATAAACGTTTCACATATTCCTCTTCGTTGTTAATTTACTTTGTTTATTTGCAGACATTTTTGAATTGTTTAATTTATTTTTGAATGGTATCATTTTATACGTGTTTTTTATTATTATTAGGCTGTTTCTATTGTGGAGATAATTGTCTACCTGATTGTTATGGTTATTTACGATCAGGTTAAGAAAACACTCTTAATACTATAACACCTGTGTTTTTGCTAACACTTACAGTAAACTCACTGTTAGCTGATGATGCAGTGGTGAACGATAGAAAATGTTCATTAATCTTTTTGTTGCTTTTATTGGTGTTAAACAGTTAAATTTTTACTTGTGTTGGTTGTGAACCATGAAAATTTAAGTAATCGTGATTTAATTCTTGTATGAGTCGGGTTTATGGATTCGAAAAATGTGAACGTAGTAAGACAAATGGGGATCAAAAAATAGGTCCTGACAAAATTTCGTGAGGTAACTGAAAAATTGTTGCAGAATCGGAGTAGTTTATTGAATCTAAGCTGTTAAGTGTTGGGATTTGATGGTTGTAGAGATATTGGAGAATGTTTTGATAAAATCGCTTCGGATCCGGAAGCCCGAGTGGTCATTCTGAGCGGGAATGGGAAACATTTTTGCGCCGGTTTGTTAAATTGAAGCACATTTCAATATAATTATAATTACCAAAAACGCTTTCTTTGTTGTAGGTTTGGATTTAATGGACATGGGGCCGCTTATGGAGATGCTGGGTGGCGATGCGGAGTTTGCTCGAAAAGCCTTGAAAATGCGGGAGACTATCCTCAAGTACCAGGCGACACTGACCGCCATTGAAAAGTGCCCCAAACCGGTGATTGCCGCCATCCACGGCGCGTGCATTGGGGCTGGGATTAACATGGTGGCGGCTTGTGATATTAGATACTGCACGGAAGATGCTGTTTTTGCCATTAAAGTAAGGCACAGTAAAAAATGCGTAGTTTCTTCCGATTTCGTAGGGATTCCGGTTTTGTGTTCATGCGTTATGGTTATCGAAGTTAGTCTGTAAAAGAGGTGGTATTTTCTAGAATTGTTGATGGGTAATTCACAGATAATTCATGTATGGTCATATGGAATAATTTCTGAAATACTGAAAATATATAAATTTTAAAATATATAATTTTGTTAATATTTTGTTTTTTACATGGGACCACTGTTTTCCATTTGCCTTTCGATGCGATTATTTCGATGCGGTTTTAGTAACGGACTGCATTTCAGTGGGTGTTTTATTGACTTTCGCTCTATAATTTTCTATGGTTCTAAGAATGAATGCAAATGCTGTACGAGTTGAGTAAAAAATCATATATAGGATAATGTGAAATTTGATCATGCACTGAATTCATGACACTCAGTTTCAAAATCTTGAGTATTTTCTGTGTTTAGGAGATTGATATTGGGATCGCAGCCGATGTTGGCGTTCTGCAGCGTATGCCCAAGTACACCGGAAATGATTCATTGTTACGGGAACTGGCTTTCACCGCGCGCAACTTTTCGGCTGGAGAAGCACGGAAACTTGGATTTTTATCGAAAACATTTGAAAACAAAGAAATGATGATGAGCAGTGCCTTTGATCTTGCCGCGGTGATTGCGCGAAAGAGTCCACTAGCTGTTCAAGGAACGAAGGTTCATTTAAATTACAGTCGGGATCATTCTGTGCAGGAAGGGTTGGAACACATGGTAAGACTGGTTGTCGTCTGCACAGCATCCTAAATATATTAATAATATGAGAATATATTAAAAATATTAATGATGTAATTAAATGCCGACAATTTAACAAAATTAATCATGTTGAAATAGTAGCTATATAAAAGCAAACAGTACTGCCAGTTTTCAGTTTTTATGATGTTCTTGAGACCTGCATGTTCTGTCGTATTAGGCGTTTTTGGTGAAGAGAGTTTGTTTGGTTTTATTTACTCGTTTCTTACGTTATGCAACAAAACATTTCCCCGGTATTTGTTTTGCAGGCAAACTGGAATATGGCCATGTTGTTGAGTGAGGATTTGATGAAATCTGCCACAGCCTCCATGGACCGGTCGGGAAAAACCGTGCCTAAATTTGAAAATTTATTATAATGTTTCCAGATTGTTTTGTGCAGTCGACTATCTTTTTTAACTCTGCGGACTGTTGATAAGTTAGATGGTTTTGTTAAACGACGTGCTGCGTTAACCGCAGACATATAACGAATTTGCGTTTGTTTTATTTGTGTTTCTGATTTTTGTTGATTGTCTTTGTGTTTAACGTTTAACACAAAAATTAATAAACCTTATTGATTTTTGTGTTTCCGACGAATTATAATAATGCACCAACAACCAAAGACACAAACTTTATTTTCGCCATAAATAACGGAACGAAATGTTATTATGTTACACCGCGAAAACGCTTAGGCTTGTCCCCGAATGGAGCATACAGAGAATCATAATTTTATCTGTCCAGACTCTACAATGAAATTTAGCAATATAAAAAACGAAAACACGCGCATCGAAGGATACTGCAAATTCCGCAAAACATTTTCAGGATTCAATGATAAATTGTTTATCACCTTAATCAATCGTCACAGACTCATAGTGCTCCAACTTAAAGTGGTAAAAATACTCTAGCTTTATTAAGAATAACCGGGAAACCGCGCTAAATTTTCGGAAATTGCTGACGGTAATCACATTAATCAATCATGGTAGCCAAGTAAATACGCGGTTAACGGAACTCTCTCAATCCACATGGAATTACTCAACGACGGTGCGTTAATTGTCGGAGTCGACCAGGAAAAAAGTGCTGCACAGTAAGGAAGGTCATCTGCTGAGCCCAAGGTGGCATATTCTCGCAAACCACAGCGGCAATAGACTCTGCATTCTTCACATCACCGGTAAAAACTGCCGACAACTCTAACACAGACAGGATGGCTTTCCGGCTTTCGTCGTCGCTCAAGGCCAACATCTCCTCCAACATCTTCAGCTTCATTTCCCCCAACGGTCCCAACAGAGTTCCCAGTGTTTCCACCGCGCCCGAGCAACCATCCGACAACCAGGGCCAAAAGCCGCGGGCATTCTTGGTAAAGACGGCTTTCGGGAAGATCCCGTACATGATCGGCATTTGGGCATCTTCAGCTGGATCACCCGATTCAAGAAACGCCACCAAGTTGGCATTGAGGACAATGACCTTGTGGACGGATTCAGGCAAAGCATAGGGGAAATCGTTGACCTTCCAGCATAACTCCTGACTGGCCTCCACAATGATCGTACGCAGTTTCTCCACGCGGCATGGAAACAAATCCGGCAGTTTGCGATGTTGACCGGTTGCAGCATTCACGGGATCACCACTTTCATCCTTCAGCCTTCTGATTCTGTTAAAAAAATTTGCCATCCAAGCGCGCTGCGACTTCCCTGGAACGCCAGCATTCGTACTCGTGAGGATCAGGGTTTTGGTCTCAGCTTGAACGAAATTGTCCAAACCAGCTGCCACAAAGTATGTGATTGTCATTAGATATTTGGTCCAGGGGACGATCACGGTTTCGCGGACGCCAATGGAACCTTTGACAAAATCATTCCATTCCGTGCAGGCTCGACGAACGCGGGCCTGGACGGTAACGTCCAAATGGGAGAGAATTTCCGCCATCAGGTGATGCGGAACGCGCAGACCATCAAACAACAAAATTCCAGCAATTTTCGGCGATTTGTCCATGATTTATACTAGCACTGACCAAAACTTGGTATGAAGAAACAAAATTGATAAGAAACGAAGAAAAACGGGCAGATTCTACCGGGGAAAATACTGTCCCATTCCGTCTTGAACGATCTTCAAATGTGCGACGAGTGCGAAAAAGAGCGAGAAGTGAATGGCCACAGGCCAAGGCGAAATTTCTAACTGCGATGGTGCTGCCGTCTCATTTACGCCACATGTTTCCGTGTCCGTCTAGGTGACTGTCGCCTCCTTTGATTTCATTGAGAGTTGAGTTTGCTTTCAGTTTTGGCAAAGAGTCTTGAGTCAGCTGCCTATTCTGCAAAAATTGAAGTTGTAGAACCTGAAGATGTGCAACTGATGTTTACGCTGGTTTATCGTTTGATTTACATTATTTACCGACAAGTATTCATCGTGTTATCCGCGTAAAAAACAAAGTTACCTCGACGCACAAGTGCTGTTGGACGGAATTGGCTATCGAGGCGGTTTTTTTCGACGGTAGGAGAATTGGCTGCGTTTGCAGCATTTGCTGACTGCACTTTCGGTAATTCATTTAATGATTTAATCGCTTATACATTATTAACCGATTAGATTATGGGGATATGGTTTACTTGTACCATTTCGCAATGCCTGCATAAAAACGTAATTTTCGAAATTTTTAGGGAGATCGCAAAAGGAAATAACGGGTATCGCTTCGGGACGGAATACTGTCATATTTATTGTATCCCAGTTTTTCTGGATTTTCTGACGTTTTGGAGAGTTTTGTTGGATTTGTTTCGATGGGGAGTAAGGAATATCACGGAATCATGGGGAGTTGAATTCCGTTGCACCAGATTGCTTGTGGCATGGCAAGTGAGCGTAAGCGTAAATTATTCTGACATTTGATTTTTCGCTGCGGACAAATGACTCTGCTCGTCGCCTGTTCGTAATGAGTGAAATTAATCCTGCACATTTTTCTTCCGAATTATCCGTTTCGTAGTCGGCCTGTTTTGTGCGACAACCTGCTTGAGGAAAATTCAGTATGGTAATCTTTCCAGCTGGTATTGCTAATTTTTAATTGTTCCCTGTGACTTTTGCGGATTCAGCAAAGTGATATTCCTTAGCAAAATTCATAAATCGATGTTGAATGCTACATTTCGTATAACACTAATAACAGCGAAAATACAGTGAAATGCTTATCGGCTTTGTCCTGTTTAATTTAAGACTGAGTTTTTTTCCAGAAAAAAATGAATTTTTTATTTTTACGATAAAATTTCTGAGAATAGTCACCGGTGGCAGTTTTTAATTAATTTAGCATGTGTATGCAATTTTTGTTTCTTGACATTCTTCGCATACCTTTCAAAATATTTCAGCCTATTGTTTTGCTGACGGCGATCTGATTTGTTGTTTACAGTCTATTCGAACGGTTTTCTGGAAATTATGTCATCGAAATTACAGAGTTAACGTGATTGTTTTTTGTTATTTGACTTCTTTTGACTTATTAATTTTGTATTACTTTTTTTTAATAATTTGACTTTGCCTTCTTTTCCTATGAACAAAATGGTCAGTTTTCGCTATTTTGCCTCTCGAGTCTTTCGACAGTATCAGCTCTGTGCTGCGAGTACAGAAAGTCGATAAAAAGTTTTTAGATTGTAAACAGAAATTTAGAATGTAGATTGTAAACAGATTTAGAGTGTAGGAGAATTTAGATTGTAACCAGAAATTTTTTTCGTATTAATTAACTGAATTGTTACGGTATCTGTATTCTATACTGAATTTTTACGGTAACTGAAAATACAGACATTTTCTGATATCGAGTGCTGAGCGCATAAGACGCATTCAGAGTGCAGTTTCATCAAGCGATTCTCTTGAGAGATGTAATTTGATCGGAATCTCGTTGATATATGTGTGTGTATATATTTTCTCCGATCAAATGGAGCGATGCAAACGCCCGGCAGCGGTTGATATGGCCACACAGTTGCACTTGTGTGTAATATCAACGGATAATATGCCAATGCGCAATATATACAGAAAATGCGTTATATCTATTTTTGGCAGCTGTCTGCATGTTTGAAACGCAAATGGCGAAGAATAGGGTCGCGTTAAGAGTCCCGCTGTGTCATATTAATCACTGGCCGGAAAGAAAATGGGTCCTGTTATCCTGCCAGGGTGCCATTGGTTTTTTATGCATAAAACTCGAAACATTTGTCGGCACGAGCCGGCGACAATGTCGATTATATTCATTACCGGATTTACGTCTCCATTCAGTGCCATCAAGGGATTATTTGCTCAAGATAACTTACATACATCGATAGTGATGCATAGTACAATTTATTCGATAGCGAAGGACGTAGTTTCATTGATAATCGTTCTGCCAAATGTCTGCTCAAGGGTAATTTCTGTACAGTAGACAGCACACCGGAAATGAGTTAAAACACCACCGAAAACAAAGAATTAATTAAGTACGGTTTTAATGAAAATAAAAATGACTGTTAACTCCTGCGGGTTCCGTTTTTGTGGGATGTTAAACAAAGGTTTTGCCGATGGGTAGCCATTAAATTGCACTTGATTGAGTCATCAGAATGATTAACGAAAGTTTTCCGATGTGATATTGTTGTTGAACTAGGTCAATATGCAAATCCGTGAGGCACATCAGAAGTATTTTCTAAATAACGGCGCATACGTTTTTGTTTAGAATTTATTAGCAATTAAATGACAGAGTATTTTTGAAACGAATTAGAAATTCGTAAATTGTCAGCTTCGAAGTTTTTCCTCAAGAATTTCAACGGTGGTTGTAATCCGTTGTATAGCTTTTATGGCGTTGTTTTGGTAATATAACAAACACTGCAGTGTAATTGTTTTTGTCATCGCTTCTTATTATAAACTACCGAGTCGAACGCAGTAATATTTTACGGATCGTTAATTGTAATTTCTGACTGTCTCTGTTGTACAGCAAACGATGGCTGCTGACACAGTTCAGGAAGCCATGAACTCTGGCCCATCGGAGCCCCTGATGAAAGCCAGCGATTACGCCAGTCATCTGCACAACACCTCGGACTCGGACTCTGCACATTCCTCCGGCACCGACACGGTGGTGGTGTGTGCGGATGCCGATAGCGCCACGGTATCCCCGACACTGCTGGACGACCGGATGATTGTGTCCGATAACAGCAGCGGATCCACCATTAATGCCTCGTTATCGCGGACGGGCGATAATAAGGAGAATCAGCCCAAGAAGGAGAATACCGGGGTGAATCGCGCCCGACACCATAATCATGTGTACCCTGGCAAAGATGTCCCGGAACCCGATCGGAGGTCGGAGGCGAGTTCCGAGCACACGAGGGTGTCCAAGTTTAAGGTGGTTAAGCTGGAGAGCAAGGCGCCGTACTGCAGGGGTAAGGGAAATGCGTGTTTTGTGGGTTGTAGTTTTGGCCATTCTTCAAATGCCTTTAGGCCCTTTTAACGTATTCTGGTCATGCTTCGTTGTTTTCGTCAGTTACATCGAGATTTATTTTTTTTTTATTAAAAGTATATTGATATATTAAAAATATTATATATTTTTATTTTTGTGAAAGCTAAGATGAACGTTTTTCATTTAACTGGGCTTGGGTAGCTTAACTTTACCGGATCGATTTCTTTTTCACTAATTTTAATATTTATGTAGGTTTTAGAATAGAGATTAGTGTTTGTAGGGATTCACTTGCAGAGCACAGTTTCTTGATAACTTGAAACAGTTTTCAGGATTGGTCTTCGGTACCGGCAGGCTAATAGCATCTGTCTACAGTAACCGTGTATTTTACCTGCAAAATTATTCTACAGTAGACTCGTAGTATAGTGGCGGATGCGGTATAAAGGCTATGGATGTATGCCATGAGATAGAAACTACTACCGCAAAATTTAGTCCAGCTTCCTCTTTTGTTAACTTTTAATTGGAATTGTATTCACAACATTAGCAGCAGCTTTCTGTGAAAGTTCTTTATTACAAAAAATAATTTTTTTTAAATTTCTACTCGAACCAGCAGAATGTTTAGTTCAGGCAAACTTCCGACGACTGGTGTGCGAATGAGTGCAGCCGTAATCAGTTACATCATTGTGATCTTGTCAAGCCCCATGATATATGAATACTGCTGAGTGCTGGAAATATCTTGCGTGGGTTTTTTGACACCAACTGCACGAAATGTTCTGCGGGTTGCGCCAGAAAATGTGTTGGATACCAGTTGTAAATGTTCACTTGCATGTCATTATGTCTGTCATATGTGTAACGTTCAAAACTGTTGCTGTTTAGGTCGATGGCAGTGTTTTGATTTTCACGACCGTCCCAAAGAGCAGTCCAAACTCCAGCCCAACGAGCGCCCCTCCGCTGACCAGTCATCCGGTTCGGCTGCCCCCACCGCCCCGGCCCCACCCGGTCAGATTCCCAGCTGTTCCAGTTCCGTGTCGGATCCGCTGGAGGTGGCCGCCCTCACCGGACACCTCACGGGGAAACCGTCCAAGTTTAAAGTGACCGCCGTGCAGCTGCCGGTCGGGGTGCCGCCCATCAAACCCCCACCCCCTCCGGATTCGGATTCCACGTCTTCGGTGTCGGAGCTGAGTGGACGGATCCATCTGCTGTCCAGTGGGGAGGGGGAGAGTAAGGAGCCGACGGTATTTGTGTCCGATTCCAATGCGGCGTTATCGGCGGAGCTGTCCAGACGGACGACGATCGATATCGGTGCCAATGGGTGAGTTGGGGATCCCCTTTTGTACAGGTTGTATTTCATACGTTCGATGAATTGGATGATCGTGGCAGTCCAGTGCAATAACGATTGCTGTCCGTTGCATTGAAATCGGATTCATAATTTTCATTTTTTAAGCTGATAAATATGGTATAGATCGGGATATTCGGTTTGAACGAAACAGTCTTCTCCTTTTTGCGGATTTAGGTTGTGGCGGTTAAACCATGACGCGTTTATCTTGTGGGAAAGCTGTAGTGATTGTAGTACAGTGGCTCCTGGTTTCCGTGGAGTTCCGATATTAGCATTATTAGTCACTTTAAATTCTGTCGATATTGCAAGAATTTCCCTCCTTTTTTGATATTGTTATATCATGAGAGCCTTCGATGTTTTTTAGATTAAGTGAAATCTCGGGAATCAGCCTGGATAACAAAATCCGGCAATGCATGGTAAGTCACCTGGAGCTGATCCATTGGTAACATGGTTAGCTTCGTTTCGATTACTCCGTTCGTGCTACGGCGTGGTAAATTTAATATTAATTTTAATAATAATTTTAATATCCGTTTCTGGATGATGTCCAAGTGTAACTGACTAGCCAGATAAATAGATGCAGGCGATTTGTTTTTAATTGAATGTGAACATCTCAGTCAAGTACAAAGCTGGATATGTTACAGTCGATAAATTAATTTGAAAAAATCGGGGAAAATATCAGTTTATTCATTGTGTTTTTATTTGCAGGATTTAGTCGGCAATCATCTAATTATTGCCGTTCGTGGGGAACTGGAAACCGTCTCCAGTGAACTGGCCAAGCTGCGCGATAAAGTGGAGCAGCTGGAGTTCGAGAACAACGCCCTACGCTCCGAGAATGCCATATTACGCAGCGCCACCGGCACGGATGCGGTGCACAGGAGTCAGCCATCACGGAAGAAATGATACGCCCGGAAAACGGGTGTATTTGTATATTTTTTATAATGTTTTTTCCACATGCTCATTCAAGCGCTTTCTTTTTGTTATAATGGGATTATATGGTGTCTGTGGTGGGAGGTGTTTTCCTCCAACAGGATGCGAGCCAAAGCGGGTCTTTTATCATCTGTTCGGTCAAAACTATCTCCGGATTGGGGTGGGAATGGAATAGATGGTTATTTGGATGGGGATGTTGTTTTATTGTTTGGGGGGTGTGAAACACAGTTTGGGAGATTTTTTGTTTTACAGAGAAAATGTTTTGGAGATTCTTTTCTTTTTGGAGATTCCATTTATGATGCCAGTTGAGAGCTTGCCATTTGAGGAAAACGGTCGCTGTGTATCTTTTAATTTGTTTGAAACTGCTGTTGCTTGTGCGTAACGTGGTACAGAATGAAAAATGTACAAGTGCATCAGATAAAGCTGCGCACCGGAAGTTATCGTTCGGGATTGCTGTTTATAGATGAGCTTTCGGCAATAGTTACCCGTTGGTAATGACAGCAGCACGGTTTCCTATTCCGTGTTAATTTCCGGTATAAATACTCAAATAAAATTCCTTCTGTTTACTGTTCCGCACAAAAATTGTTGTCTTTCCAATAACACAAGCGGGAAAGATATGTAGGTACTGTTCAGTGTTCACATCATTTAAAGAGACGAGCGTAGTGCAATGGCAGTTCTGGTCGACGCATCAAAATCTGGTGAATTTCGGTTAATAACCTTCAGCAGTCACTGCTAACAAGTGTTAAATAGCGTAAAATTCTCTTTTTATGTGGCAAAAAATGTTTAGTAGTCACGCGCTAATGCTAGCTTTTGCCTCAGTCTGCCGTGCAACACGAGTCGAAGGAACACAGTAAAACGCCAGTAGTTTCATCTATAACTACGCACCACAAAACAAACCATCCGAAATAACTTACAAATTTAATGACCACCCGTACCACCAGAATATCGATACTGAAAAAAAATGGTGCATAATACAATGACGCCAAGATACTAAATATAATCGTATACTAAATGCAGAGACATTTTCAACGCAAAAAAAATACAACCGCAAACGATACTGCTGCGACAAATTGCTTAAAATTCCGTCCTGGCCAAGCTGAAAATTTCAAAAACTACCGAAGAAACATGAGAAAAAACATCTTCCGCTGAAAACATCGTCTCAAAACAAGGGGAGGGGGGCATGTACACACACGACAAGAGAGAGACTAAACCAAAGGGGGTAAACCAAAAGTGAGATACTGACCGCTGTACCAAAAAGAGACAAAGAATCAATTCGCGTCCGTCTAATTACTGGAATGAAGGAACCCTGGGTCCGCCTAGCTCCGCTCCCATGTCAATTCACTTCCTGGCAGCCCGTGCAGGAATCTCACGCGTACCCGCTGCCAGAGGTTTCTTCGCATTGGCCACACCGTTCTGCTTTTTGGCCGCAGCCGGGGGAGCAGCGGCGACGGTCTTCTTGGCGGCCGGAGCGGCGGCTTTCGGTGCAGGAGCGGGTTTGGCTGCCGGAATCGGTTTGGCGGGGGCTTTCGCTGGAGCGGGTTTCTTGGCCGCCACCGGGGACTTGCTGGCCGCCGGGGAGGCTGGGCGTTTGGTGCCACGGGCCGGTGCGGCGGCGGCTGCTGCTGGTTTCGGAGCGGGCTTTGGTGGAACGGCACGGCTGGAACGGCGGAGAGGTTCGCTGGGAGCGGGTTTCTCTTTTGCTGCAAAATAAACAACGATACATTACTACGAGTACTCGTAACTTCTACAAGATTTGTTGAATTGTTTTGGAAACTCCATAATGCCTATCCAACAAAATATCTATACGACGGCAATTTGTGAATTTTTCCAAATAATATAATATTAATTTTGTGAATTTTTTCAAATAATATAGAAGATAAGACAAAACATTACTGTTTACAGAAAGTAACACAGACAAAAAGAATGCAATGCATTAAACTGCGAATTATTATTACAAATTTTGTTTGCTGCAGTCAGAATGGAATGATCTGCATGCACCAAACCGAGGTTTGGTGCCATAAGAAGGGGATTCGTAATCATCATGTGCAGCAAATATTAAACTTATATTAAGATGAACTCAGTAACACTTGTAATCAATTATCACTATACAAAAATACTGCAATCACGACATATGAACTCACGTGCTGCATTGCGTGGTGCTCGTGGTTTAGCTTCTCCTGCAGGTTTGGCAGCGGCAACCCTTCCACGTCCGCGCGCTGGTGCCTTCTTCCCCTTCTCCTCCCCCTCAGCGGTAGCGGCCCCCTCGGCCGACGGTCCAGCTCCCTCCTGATCAACCTCCATCTTCTCCTCCTCCTTCCCGCCGACCTCCTTCATCTCCACATCCCCTTCATGGTGCTCCGCCTTGGCTTCACCTTCGGTGGGTTTCTCGTCAGGTTTCTGTTCAGCTGCCGTCACAATCTCCTCCGTTTTCTTCGGTTCCTGAGGCCGAGGACTCGGTCGGGATGCACGGGGCGAGGCGGAAGCGGGGGATTTGCGTTCGTCCTTCGGAGGTGAGGCAGAGGTGCGGGCGGAGGCGTCAGATCCGGATACGGCGGCCGATTTGTCCTTTTCATCGATGGCGATCTTCTGGGCCTCTTCTGAGATTGTCTGGAGAGAAAATAATAATGTGCATGTTGTCTAAAAATTTAATCAGTCAATTGGTATTCTTAGATCCTAAAGCACATCGTTGTTACCACTTCTTCAGTGTAATTCTTCGTATGCTTGTTTATTTTCCACATTTCCATTTTTTATCACATGTCAGTAAAGTACCACTGACTTTTGCCGCAGCACACGGCACTCATTCACCATTATCAAATACAATCGAATTTTTCAAATTATGTGTACGGTGTAAATATATTCGCTTTTCGTGCTATGATGCATGGTACACAACACACAATCGGTGGTTTAACTACAGTAAACGTTGTTTTTCCCTCTGGCAGTGAACGTAATGAACACCGCTGCCCTAAATATTGGTACGTAAAGAAATCGATTCATTCATAAGTCAGACTTACGTTTCTGACCCTCTAGACGCTCGTTATCTGATTTTTGCGCACAGCGCTAAAACACTAAAACGTTCAGCAAGTTCGATAACCCTAATCGTTCTGTAGTGTTATACAACGCTTTAATGTGTGCGAACAGTGGCACGATGAACTGCGCAATGTAAGTCGTTTCAAAATAACTATTGGAACAGGATCGAAGCCCATCTTTACAAATCCCTGTTGTGATTAACTTGTACGGTATAGATTCATACAGGGACACCGAAAGCTGATAAAACCACAACACATACGCATTCACAGAATTAAGTAGATTTGGAAATTCAGAAACTGCTGTTTTCGTGCTACCATGGATTTAAAAATATGCACCAAAACTCGAAAAAATCAGCCTGCTTTTGAAAATAATCTTACTTTATTCGGAGTCGGAGCTTTAGCAGAATCCTGGTTGGCATCGTTTGCGGCGGGTAAGGATCCATCCTTTGATTCACCCGACACTGAACCTTCCTTCCGTTCACTAGCAGGAGTTTTATTATTGTGTTCAGGTGCAGAATTCATGATTTCTTTGGAAGAATCAGTCGTTCCCTGCCCAATTTTCAAACTCTCCGTCGTGTCCTGTGATTTGGGTTCGCTGGTAGTTCCTGCTTGCTTATCCTCAAACTTCTCTACAACAGTAGGACATTAATGATTATTCGCAAAGTTCTATCATCTGAATACAATCGCAAAAGGTGCAATAAAGTAACCTATCCAGAATAAAGTCATGAATCAAAATCCAACATCGAACACCAGCAGCGAGCCTTTTACCTCCAGCAACGGCTTGCGTCTCCATTCTCGAGGTATAAATCCGAAACAGAATACAATAAATGGTTAAATTACGTACAAGGGTTAAACTGGCAAATATATATTAATTTTAATTCTCTGATGCAGATAAAAATCAC
The DNA here is from genome assembly GCA_034698045.1 of Paramacrobiotus richtersi. Lineage (NCBI taxonomy): Eukaryota > Metazoa > Tardigrada > Eutardigrada > Parachela > Macrobiotidae > Paramacrobiotus > Paramacrobiotus richtersi. The sequence goes on from JAQGAU010000031.1 coordinate 27,411, forward strand.
CAGTAAAAAGTCCAGTAAAATGTTGCCTCGTCTCACTTTGCCAAAACTAAAAAGGCCAAAATGATTTTTGAAATCCAACGAGCGAACCACCAACGTACGGAAATTTCTATTTTCGAACCCGGTGGCTTACCATCAGAGTGGGTATATTTGTCGCTCATGACTCTGCACACTACAAAGCGGAAAAGCGCCGATCTCTTGCAGGCTGCCAGTGCCAAGCGGTTGCGGCAGCTCAAGTCTGATTGTGAAATAAAAAAGATGAATTTGAATCTTTGATCATCATGGGTCTCGGCTTTTACTACTATTAGGGAAGCATTCCCAGTGCACCGGCATCAGAATTCTCAATTAAATGTCATTTCCTTTTATTCCTGTTGTATCCTTGTATTCTGCTTTAGAGTGCAGGTATGCGTTTGAGCCTGTGAGCCAACGGAAAGTTCCAGCGGAACGCAAGGGGCTACTTACATCTGGGGTGTGCCGCCCCAGAATCAGAGATGGGGGTGTGCATGAAATTCTCCCGCTCGTGACGCCACAACTCCGCAGTCCGCAGTGTGAAAAACGTTTCATTTTAATTTTTGGCGTCAAATAACTCAAATTTTCTTGAAGTATTCAAATTTCTGACTTCTAAACATCATTTTGCATGAAACATTTCGGAAGTTATCGGATTCAGTTTATTTCACCTGGACTTGCCACCCTGAATTGATTATTCGCATTTTAAAAGTCACCAGAGAACGAATTACCGGAACGCGACTCGGTTTTCCAGCGCGTCATGGCGCCGGGATTTTGCTTATGCTCGACAAGCTCCGTCCGCTTCCTGCTTCGGAATGGGCAGAGAACGAAGCAATCATATCTCCCATTTTTCAGACGATCTTGTGCCACAGAATCTGCATCAGAATCGACATCTCGGGAAGGTATGTGGAAAGAAAACTAGGAAAAAGTTGCTGAGATATTTCGTTTTATTTATTATATAATTTATCTCTCCCTGATGGTTTTGAATTTTTTTGTGCAGAGACTAAAGTCACTAAACTACTTCCGGATAAACTAATAGCCAATGCCTTCCTTGATGAGAGAGTCCAGCAGATTTTGCGCAGGCTGATCGGTCAGGATGTGTCTAAAGTTTTCGCCGCCCAGCCCGTTAAAAAAAAGAAGTCAGAACAACCGGAAGTTCGCCTGTTAACCGAAGAGCAGCTGCAACAGGTTTGTTATCATGTTATTGTTTGCAGTGGCGAGAATTCAGGATAGAAATAGTATAGTGATTGTCTGTTGGAAACTAGAACTTAGAATTAAGACTAAAAGCAATCTTGAAACGAACAGTTAATTTCTGAACCGCAGTTTGCATTGCTAATTTAAATGTATTAATGCATTCCCTAATTTCCTGACGCATAATTTGCAGGTGACAAAAGAGAAAATGGAAGAAATTGCCATATATACGCAGATGCCTCCTGTTATGGCCCCGCGTCAACCTGTTGAAAAGGTGTTGATGGAAGAGTCACTCCTGCAGGATTATGACAGTCATCGCAATATCTTTGTGGATATTACATACGGAATTAAACCTAGGGTATGGATTATCTAATTAACAGTACTGTTTTCTAGAAATGTCGAAAATCTTTATTTCTTGGAGCTTCTAATTAAGATCTTGCAGTGAAGTAGAAAACAGAAGTGAAATTGAACTGAGAATTACTAAAACTTTGACAAAATCCGTACCCATCTTGTTGCGATGTCTGAACGCGTGTTTTGGTTCTACGGCCCTTTTGTTGAGGAAGTGTTTCTTTATTTGCTCGATAATAATTTGTTAATGATTTGAAAAACTAACTATAACAATGGACAATCACAAACAGGTTTTTGATGCAGGTAATTGATTTTCGTGATCGAGTCGTGTTTTTTTCACATGATAACGCAAAAATAAACATTCGGTGGTCGTTCAAGGGAGGGACGCTTTCATTATCAGTCGTTGTATGTTTTTTATGAAAATATTGCTTAAAAACTACACTTCACGGCAGGAAGCTTTGTTTGTGGATCTGATACGATTTGGCTGTGTTAATTGTTTTAGGATCGATATATCGTTGTCCGCGAACTAAATGGCACACTACGGACGGCGACTTGGGAGGAACGCGATAAGATGAACCAAATTTATTTTCCCATAGAAGGAAGGGAGTTGAACATGCCGGCTATCTTTTTGGAAGAAAATCTTCGGGTACGGCCTGGGCAGTTGTTTTTTTTAATTTTGGGACACCTCAAATCAAGCGCAGAATTTAAAGTCAGGTGTATTTACATGTGTGTTTAGTCGGTGCTTGTTTTCTACACTTTTCACTTATATAAATCTTTATTTTATTTATTAAATTATAGTATGATCAGTCAGGCTGTAATATGATTTCTCGCAGGTTTACCTAACTTCTTACATGTTTATTTTCCGATTTTTCGCTTAGTAAGTAATGAAGGATCTCGTAGCGTGAATTAACGCATCTTATTATGGTTAACAGAAGCTAATCCGTTTTCGTTGCCTGGAAGACTTTGTTCGCTGTCTAAATTATGTAGCGCGGTGTCTGAACAAAAATGTTTTTTGTTGCGATCATTGCACTGCTTTTATCTTGTAGGACGCGATGGAAAGAGGCTTTGAAGAGTACATTCTCAATCGTGCGTGTGTGCAGTTTGAACCCGATGATCCACATTATATCCGGGTAAGAAACACTATCGATTGATACCTTTTTATATTTTTTTTGACACCACAAAATCAGGAATGAAACGCTCTTTGATTCAGGTCTGCGAGACAGTTTATGATTACCTTGATGAAACGCGCAGTTATTCCCTTTTGGAGTCCACACGGCATATGGGTGGCTTCGTATTCCACCTAGTTCGCCGAAGACGATGCGATAATTATCTGATTCATCTCTTGAAAAATGGAAGGTAAATTTGATTTTGCTGTTGCATTTTTTTAACTTTTAATTGTCTATCGTATGGGACATGTTTTACGAACTTTTCCATTGAATTCGCTTCAGTGTAATTTTCCTCCTTTTTGTATCTTGAACTGGTTGCTTTGATTGCCCGTATGTAAATTCTCTTTTCCATGTGGAATTTCGGTTTTTCAGATTGGATATGTGCACTGATGTGATCCATCTGCATTATCTAATCCATTCCCAGGGGAAAACGGATGGGCCGGTTTCCGAAGCAGATCCCGTTGATTTTCTTAAGGTATTTTGGTAGATTTTCAAATATTTGCAAACAACTTGTACATTCAGATGTTTTCGTGTGTTAAATATGTCTTAACGTTTTAGCGATACATCAAAGATTCGTCGGTCAGTAAAGGAAACCTGGAATTAGCTGTACAGGCGTATCAAGAGAAACTCCGGCAGGATGAAGCGGAACAGTCGGCTGGACGGCGTGTTCGTAACGTTTGATTTCTGTCACTGTAAATTTGCAGTTTGCAACTTTGCGTGATGTTTTATTGTTGGGATTTATGTAATCGGTGTGAGCATTGGTGAACCAAAAAGAAAAACTGAAATGTATGAGATCAACGGCTGGAAGATGAAATTGACGGGAGTAATGCATATTGATAGATAACTGACAAGTGTGAGTTAGATATTTATGTATCTACAAGAACTTACTATATCTAAATTAGATATATCTATTTAGATCTATTTATATATCTATTTGGATATAGTAAGTTCTTGGTATCTAGTATCAGATCACAAGCGCAACCGGTGCGGAAAGAGTTGCACGAAATTACGGCGGCTTGAATAAGAATCGTGCGCTGCACGCACGTGTTGCTCTTATTCAAGCCACCAAACTTTGATGTGCTTTATCCGCACCGGTTGCGCCCGCATCTACAGTGACCGTCCCACGTTTAGCACTTCCAGTTTAGTTCACAGTTACACTAGTAATTATTTTTTTAGTATATATTATTTATATTTATTTAGTATATATACTAGTAAGTATTATTATTATAGTAATTATTTTTTTGTTTCCGCTTGATAAGTTCTTACGGTTAAAGCCGGTAACCATGAATTCTGTTTAAATTTCGCCACGTTTACCGGTCTGATAATTTGCATTCCGATTCCGTCTCAAAGTTTCTTAGTTCAAGGTACAAAATTACACTTCGAAATTCGAAGTGTACTCAGAGTCAGCACTGATGTCACAGTTCATTCTCACATCGATGCCGTCTTCCTGCTCACGGATACCGAATGACCCTCCCAAATTCACACGATATCCTGAAAATGAACAGTCGTGGGTTTATGATTACAGCTGCAGGATCGGATGTTTCATAGACATGAAACGCAAATTAATATGCACTGCATCGTCTGCGTGATCAACATTCTACCCAATCAATATATGCAATCCAGTAAGAAGAGGATTCCCCACGTTTCGGTACAAGTATCTGATTCCGCTAGAAAAAACCGATCGATAATCCCCCATTACGCATTTCACGTGCCTGGTTGCAAGATGGCCGAGTTAGCAGTCTGATACCCTTGTACTTACAAAAAGCTGCAGAACAACAGCGCCATTCAAAAATTGCTCACTGTCAACGGCGCATTCGGCTGCCAGGTACAGACCACTGAATGCAGATGCCGGGGCGCGCCGCATATAATTTTTGCTCTCTCTACATTCGCCATTTGTGTGATAACCAGATCAGCTTGCAGACGTTCATCTTTCCACAGCGTGTATAATCTCGTCGATTGTGCAACAGATTTCGATAGTTACTTGATTTTTTACACTTTCTACTGACGGCATATCTTCAGACATGGATGTCCAAGGATATGACACTGGTTTGGAGGGACTGTCCAAACTACGATGCCTATCAATTACGGAACTGGTCTTTGGTATAATCGGAGCGATTGGAATAATCGCTAGCTTCTGGAGTAAGTTTGTCTAGTACTATGTTAAAGCAAACATTGTCTACTGCATGTTATGCCAGTATAAAATCAATACTGTTATCGACTTTAATGTTGTCGAAAATTACTGTACTGTAGTAGCCGAATGCAGAAATCCTCCGGTCGCAGTGTACGTGTAAATAATCACATTTAAAATCTTGTACAAGCGTCTAAGACACAAGTTAAGATTACCGAACGAGCTGTTCAGTTTCTTAATTATTACACATTTTCTGATGATTCTGTTTATAATTTCATTTTATTTTTTTTTATTGAGTTCGAGCTGTAATTGCTCAAATGCAGCATATTCTGGTAACAAATCAATTCTGGTTAGTATGCCGTGAGTCCGTGACTGTGCCAACAGTTACCACTACGATATGCGTAGTGCGTACAAAAAAAAGGGAAAAGGCAATAGACACACAAACCTCCTGAAATTCTAAGAGCCGGAAGTTCTTAAATTCGCAACCAACCGTCTGAAGTATCTGATTCGTCGAACCATTGTCAGAACCCTGCCCACGCTCCTAAAATAGAACGAACAAGCTGTTCCTTTTTATTTCAGAACTCCGCCCACACTCAGTGGCAGGCTGTCGCCTGTCGGCTAGCTTCCACCAGCCACTGTACTACAACTTTACACTTTTTTGTAATTTCGTGAAAGTACTTGTACCGTGAGAAAGTAACGTCCTGCCTGATTGGCACATAAAGAAATTTTAAGAACTCGGTCTCTGAAAATTTCAGAACCGAATTTCAGAAGGTTTGTGTCATTAGTATTAATAATAATAATCGTATTTCAAAATGTGGAGCTGTTCGCTAAATGTTGACTCCCGGACAGGACGCTACAGAATACAAAATGCTTTTGTCTATACCTTGTATATTTTGCAGGTCGCAGAGCGCACGGTGTCGCCGCCGGTAACGTCGGGAATCTGATATCTGTCGCCCTGCTGATCGCTGCCGGTGCCCTCGGTGTCAGCGCCGTCAAGAAGGCCCGCCTACAGATCCGGGACCACAACACCTTCCGTATCTGCGGCATTCTCAACATCGTCCTCTGCGTCCTGTACTGCCTCGAGTTGCTGGTGTTCGTGGTGGGTGGCATTCTGCTGGCAGTGGCCAGCGGTAGTGGGCTGCAGCTGCTGGAGCAATTTGGGTTTGAGACGTCAGGGACTGTCGTGACGACGAATTACAATGAGGATGACTATTTTAATAACAACAAGGCCGTCTTTACCAGGGCTGTTAGTATCATGGTTATTGTGGCCTTGGTCATTGGCATTATTGCCTTGATCCTCATGATCGCCCTCACGGCAACGGCGGCCAAGATTGCACGCCGGAATCAGGCGATCATCCTGGCTGGACCGAGTGGCGCCGTGGCCGGGTATCCCTTGCAACCACCGGGATATACGCAGTACTCGGCGGTTAAGACACAGGAGATGCATCATGCCTAAAACGGTAAGCCGGGTTCTTGTCGGATTGGTTTATTTGAAAATGGTTTATTGAAACTAATCATTTTGTTAGAAATGATTTATAGAAAATAGCCATTTATTATATGCATTTTGATGTTGCATCCATTTCGAACATCTCTCATTTTCTCCCATGAACATGTATATTGCTGTACCGGAAACGTCCGAAACGGTCATATCATAATATTTTACTTATGAGTTCTGGGTGTTAAAATACGTGCGTATGTACACGTAGTAAAATTTACGCGCTTTTGCAATTGGTTACGTCTGTAGTTATGTGGATTTACGCTTATATACGCCTAGTTTTAATGTGATTTTGTTACGTATGAAAAACAAAAATTTGGAATTGATATATGCAACTGGAAATATCGTTGGCAGTAATTAGGTGAAATTCAATTTAGATTATTTTGGAGGTTTTTTTATCGGTAGATTTGTTTTCATGACAAATCTATAAGTACTAAATGTGCCTAACATTTAACCAGCTGATTTTTTCAGAATATCGAGTGCATATTCATGGAGCGGATGGTAGTTCTCACACCTTGGACCATCTCTGCCTTGACTGCGGAAATCTCTCTCTCACCTGGAAACTAAAAGAATTCCTATTCATTTTTTACATTTATACGATATCATTTGGTCGCTCATTTATCCTTGATGAAGTATTAGATTTTGTGCTATTTGCCAGTTTTTTTACGTTACAATTTTCGTCCTAGCGTCTGTTGTGTTGTAAATGGATCAAACTGGAATTCCTCTTTTACGATTGATTCTCGTCTTTTTCCGGACAAGTATCCCCGTTCCTTGAGGATGTGTTGAATTTGTTGGTTCGTCTGTTGCGTTATTGTTAAGCTGCTTATTTTTGTATTATTTTTCTGATTATTTTTCTTGGGGTTTTTCTTTACTCTGTTTTTGTAACATGTTTCCGGGCAGTTTTTACTAACATTTGTGTAACATTTGTCTGTTCGGTAGTATCAAATAAAATACCGTCTACGATCGACAGATTCAATTATGTTGGAAAGTGTTTGTACAACAAGCATCTTAACCATGGAATTATTATTGGTGGCCGGCTAAATATTCGAATATTGTACAGGAAGCTTTACAATTAGTCCAGTATAGAGTTCCAAATTTTCACCAACGAAAATCCAAACATCCAACCCGAAGCGATTTTTTTCCCGGCTGCGGAAAGCTACGAGAAGCGATGCGATATATATCTCAGTTATTTTAGCAACGAAAGTAGCACGATCGAATGAAGTAACCAAATAAAAAATATTATAAATAAAAAGTCCAGTAAATACAAGTTGCACGTAGCTGGTTGGAGGACAACATATTTCGCGCCCTACTAATTTTGTCCATTTGATACTTACAAAATGCTGCGGAACAACAATATTATCCGAAATACTGCCAACACCAAAAAAAGCTTGAACGCCGAGGCGGAAAGCGTTACATTTTGCTTGCTACATATACATTCGCCGTTTGCTCGTATAATCGGATCACTTTTGACCTTGGTCCTTCCATGAGATGTGAATCTTAGCGTTAGTTTTTTTGTCGAATGTAAAACAAATCTCGACTGTTACTTTGTTTTTTTTCGCGAGAATATTTATATATAGGTTGTCAACTTTATTGCTTATTCGAATGTGTTATCCACACAGCGACTCAGTACGTTCTTACTTTATTTGTTTCGACTTTCCGGCGACGATGTAACGTAATTGAACATGGAGGTTCAAGGATACGTCTTGGAGAGAATATCGAAATTACGATGGCTATAAATTACGGAAATCGTCTTTGGTACTACAGTCGGGGAAATTATTAGGAATAACCAAAGCAGCCAATGTTTCGGGTGAGCCTACCGTTAGGTGTCTTTATCTAGTCTTATCTAGCAGATTACAGAATTTACAGTAAACATATTTGCTACGAAAACTACACACTACAAAAAAAACTATTTGCTGTGGTCAGTTAATCTTAAGGGCTACAGTATTATGAACTTTTGATGTTTAATACAGAAAACTTAAACACATGTACAGCGGTATTCGGAGGATATTTTTCACGTCATTACAACGCAATCATAACCTGCATTCCGTCTCAAATTTCATAAATCCAGGCAGAATAACAATTCGAAGTTCGGTGAACAGCACTGACTGATGTAACAACTTTACGCCGTATACCTGCGGAAAGTGACAGCTTCCGCTAACCGCTGCAACTACCGGTATCACAAGTACAATCAAGATGCACATAGTACCAAACTTTTATACGTATGTGTTCACTGTTAATAAATAGTTATGATGGTCAATCGTCTGCTACGTATACGGCATGACTCTCAAATTCGTACGGTATTTCTGAGAACGAACAGCTTACACTTGTTAGGTGCGTACTTATTACTACAGCTGAGTATTTTTGCATTCCCCGAACGCAAGTCAATAAGCAATGCATCGTCTTACTCCATGAATTTTTTTTGAAAACAACTTCATACACCATACATGACTTGCTCCATATACACGTATACCCCACCCAGTCACAGCGATCCAATAAAAAAGATGATTCCGCATGTTTTGGTATCTTGGTTCCGCTACGAAAACATCGATCGATAATCTACCATTACGTATTTCACGTGGCTGGTAGCAGTAGGATGACAGAGTTCGCAGTCTAATAATATCTTCGTACTTGTACTTACAAAAATCTGCGGAACACCAACGCCAATATTCAAAAATTGCCAACTTCCAACGTACGGTAGTTGTAATGTACAGACCACCGAATACATATTAATTATGCCCATTAATTTTGGTTTCCACATTCGCCATTTGTGCGTAACCAGACCAGCTAGTATATAGATTTTAGCATGTAATCTCGTCGATTGTGCAGCGGATAATTCGATTATTACTGGATTTATTTCCACTTTCCGCTGGCTGCAATTATTCATACCATGGAGGTTCAGGGCGACGTTTTGGAGGAAATATCCAAACTACGAAGCCTAGCAATTGTGGAAATCGTTCTTGGTGTTCTCGGGGCGATTGGAGTAATAGTTAGCTTTACGAGTAAGCTTGTGTAGAAGTATGTTAAAGCAGACATTGTCCAGACTCCGAGGCATGACATGTTCTGCCAGTAAAATCAATACTATTGTTGACTAATTTTAATGCCGTCGAAAGCACTTTATAATATTGTGGTAGCCGAATGAAGAAATTCTTCGGTCACTGCACAGTGTTCGTGTATTTGTATGTAATCTGCATATAATCTAGTAGAAACATTAAGCTGAAATTGTCGAAAAAGCTGTTTGGTTTCTTAATTTCTGATGCCCATATATACATATATATACACATATATATACATATATATTATTTCAAAGGTGGCCGGAGTGTTCGCATATATTATGTTGACTCTGGGCAACTGCGGCTGGGTGCGGGGAATCGCGGGACATCCCGCTGTAGAATGATAGACAGCGGGTTCAGTCATGTGTTTTACAGGAGGATATCACGGCGGTATCGGTTTTAACATCTGGAATCTGATCGTCACGGTCGTACTAATAGCTGCCGGTGCCCTCGGTGTCCACGCCGTCAAAAAGGTCCGCTCGCAGATCTGGAGCCCCAACCTCTTCCGCATCTGCGGCATTCTCAACATTATTCTCTGTGTCATTTCCTGTCTGCACTTGTGTACCTTTGTGGTGATTAGTATTCTGCTGGCGGTGGGGGTCACCACCGCGGTGCCGCTCCTGGAGCCAATTGGGATCGTCGACCGCGAGGCGGAGAAGAAAGCCGGCACCGAAGTGAATGACCCCCTTTATGCAGGGTTTGCAATGATCATGATTATTGTGGTGTTGGTCGTTGGCATCATCATCTGGTTCCTCATGATCGGTCTGACGGGTGGGGCGGCCAAGGTTGCCCGCCGGAATCAGGCGATCCTGACGGCCAGAGCGAATGGTGCGGTGGCCGGGTATCCGCTGCAACCACCGGGATATACGCAGTACTCGGCGGTCAAAACACAGGAGATGCATCCTGCATAAAACGGTAAACCGGATTTTTGTGGGATTTATTTATTTTGAAGTCTTTGAAATGATTTCTAGATAATATAACCATTTTTAGTATTTTAATCAATTTTACTACTATTTAAACCATTTTTGAATTTCCGTGGATTTGTTAAGTGCGGATTTATTTGTTTTGGAAGTCTTCGTAATGTGGTATTCGTAGTTATGTAAACACGATTTTTTATCTGACTTGTGAGTTCTTAGTTTATTTACTGTGGTACTTCAGCGCATTTCTCCATTAGCATACGCGTCATTGTACGGATAACGATCGTACAATCCGCACTTATTAATGGAAAAAATAATGGTTTAACTGCAACGTATAACGTGTATTGTTTGCTGTCATCCCGTTTCCGTTACATTAATGTATTGTAGCTTGCTACTTACTGTACGTGTATTAATAAATTTGACCGTGTTTATTAATATTTATTATTACGAAGTTATTAATAAATTAATAATACGCATGTTCTTAACCTGCAGTTATATGCAAGATGTAAGCAGTTGTGTATGTCGGGAATTGATTTATGTATTGTTTAATTCATTATGTCGTAATTGAAAAATGTGATTATATCATTTCGTTGATTGTTTTGCTTTTCCCGACATAACAAAGTAACTGAACCGTAATTTACTGAACGTGCGTGATATTTTAATTAGTTTAACTTACAGGATGGCGTGTTCAGATTCATGGAGTGAATGATGGATCAATTCGCACATGTTGACCAGATTCTGTGCCTTTATTGCGAAAATCTCTCCTTGGGAACTAAAAGAATTCCTGATAAATTGTACATTTTTGATTTTATGTAATTTGATCTCTCATTTATATTCGACAAGTGGATTTTGTGCTCTTTCAGTCTTTGTTACGTGGTTTTGCACGGCGTCGATTTCTGCTGTTAGTGCTGCATGCGGTATAGCTGTGAATCAGATTATGCATGGTTTCCGGTAGATTCTCGTCTGGCAGCAGATATCTTATCTTTCCATGAGGATGTTTGAAAACTGCTGGTTCGACTGCGTTGTTGTTATACAAATTGTTTTTTGTAGTATTTTGGTGATTATTGGATTGTTGTTTTTTAGTGTTTGTGGCCGTTTTCACCAACGTCTAGAGATTAACTGTCGTCTGTCTAAAATAAAATAATGCTTGCGATGGAAGTGGTAATTTATTGATCGAATGGTATTTACCGTTCATAATTAAGTAAACATATGCTCCCGTTCAGCATTTTTACTTGCAACAACTTGTGGAAATGGCCTGACGAATCGGACGCGTTACTAACTGCATAATAACTGTCTGCATTACATTAAATTTTTTCGTAAATACTGTATGTCAGATTATGAGTGCAGAGTAATATAAATGTACTACAGTACTTCAAGTACTTAATTCTGTTCGATAAATACTCGTTTTAACAGCTGTTCATATTTCATTTTTTATGAAGATTTTCTTTCTGCACTTCAGCCTGCTTCTTTGGCTTGTTAACATTGTCAAATATTCGTCCTGAGTCCGCATCTTTGGGTCCGGTTCTCTCCGTCAAAACCGATCGACAATCCTAAATGGAGCTGGTTGGAGGATAACATATATTTCGCGGTCTGCTAACATTATTGTACAGTTGGTACTTACAAAATGCTGCGGAACAACAAAAAAACTGCCAACATAAAAAAAAGCTTATGCCGGGGCACAAAGCGTTAAATTTTGCTTGCCATTTGCCGGATCACTTTGACCTTACTTGTTAGTCCTTCCAAGATGCACAATGTCATAGTACCAAAATTTTATACCAGTGTGTTAATATATTTATATAGTCAAACGTCTACTACGGCATGACCTCAAATTCGTACGGTACTCCGGAGAACGAACAGCTAGTGCGTTTATTACCACAGCTGAATAGTTTTAATTTGCATTCAGGAACGGAAGTTAATAAGCAATGCATCGTCTTGCTCCATATATTATACTCCCGTACCCAGTCATAGCGATCCAAATAAGAAAGAGGATTAAGCATCTTTTTGGTATCTTAATTCCGCTACGGAAAACATGGATCGATAATCAACCATTACGTATTTCACGTGGCTGGTAGCAGGATAACAGAGTTCGCAGTCTCTAATACCCTCGTAGTCTTGTTCTTACAAAAATTTCCGGAACACCAGCGCCATTCAAAAATTGCGAACTTCCAACGTTGTTGCAAGGTACAGACCACCGCATGCATAATATATCTGTAATTATGCCCATTAATTTTGATTTCTACATTCGCCATTTTGTGCGTGACCAGATCAACTAGCATGTAGATTTTAGCATCTACATGTAATCTACATGTAATCTCGTCGATCGTGCAGCGGATTTCGATTGTTACTGGATTGGACCATACCATACCATGGAGGTTCAAGGCTACGTTTTAGAGGGAATATCCAAATTACGATGCCTATCAATTACGGAACTCGTTTTGGGTGTTCTCGGGGCGATTGGAATGATAGTTAACTTTACGAGTAAGCTTGTGTAGTACTATGTTAAAACAAACATTATTCGCTGCTTGGCATGTTCTGCCAATAAAATCAATACTATTATTGACTTTCAATGTCGTTGAAAAACAACAATTCGTTTTAATTCAACATGCAGAAGTAATTATAATTTGATAGAAAAATTAAGCCGAAATTTTCGAAAGAGTTGTTTTGGGGTTTCTGAATTGCTGATGACTATAGATATGTGTATATTTGTATATTATTTTTTTTTGTATCGAATACGAGATGTAATGGTTCAAATCCATATTTATAGAATATTCTCTGCCGTGTCGTGTTGACATACATGGTATTTCAAAGGTGGTGATGCATGTTCGGAGTTTTCGCATATACGTCATGCATACATGCATGGGAGAGGACACTCATGGCCATCCTCTGGCTAACTTAGTTTCTTGTGTAAACAAACGATCGTCGCTCAGTCCCCTTTTATGGCTTCTAGGACCCATAAGAGAGATTGCGATTTCGCATTCCTGCTCTCACAGAGAAACGTATCACACTCGTGCAATGGCTTCCAGTATGTCAGAAGAGCGAAAGATTTCCTCGCTTGTAGTGAATGAAACCTTGTCTTGCCTTGCTGGTCGTTTCTGTTACTCGTGGAAAACAATAAGCGCATTGTCCATAAAGGGTCCTAGAAAGCGAAGGGGACTGAGCGCTGCCGTTTTAATGGCTTTCTTGTCCGGCAAGTCCAGCAAGATTCGCGATAGAGAGCAGGGCAGAATGTCCCCACTGCATAGTTAGTATACTGTGATACATGTATACATGTATACATACACATGTATATGTTGACGCAGTGCAACTGCTGGGTGCGGGGAACCGCGGGACAACACGCTGCGTAATGATAAACATACAGCTGATTCTTTCATGTATTTTGTAGGAGGAACCCACGGCGGTATCGGTGGAAGCATATGGAGTTTGATCGTCACGGTCTTACTAATAGCTGCCGGTGCCCTCGGTGTCCACGCCGTCAAAAAGGTCCGCTCGCAAATCTGGGACCCCAACCTCTTCCGTATTTGCGGCATTCTCAACATCGTTCTCTGTGTCCTTTCCTGTCTGCAGTTACTTGTCTTTGCGGTGATTAGTATTCTGCTGGCGGTGGAGGTCACCACCGTGGTGCAGCTACTGGAGCAAGTTGGGATCGTCGACACCGAAGCGGATAAGAAAGCCGGTACGGACGTTAACGATGCCCTTTATGTAGGGTTTGCTCATATCACGATTATTGTGGTGTTGGTCGTTGGCATCATCGTCTGGATCCTAATGATCGGGCTAACGGGTGGGGCGGCCAGGATTGCCCGCCGGAACCAGGCGATTCTCACGGCCAGAGCGAGGAATGCGGTGGCCGGGTATCCCTTGCAACCACCGGGATACACGCAGTACTCAGCGGTTAAAACACAGGAGATGCATCATGCCTAATACGGTAAGCAGGGGTTTCGTCGGATTTATTTGTTTTAGAAGTCTCCGTAATGTAGCAGCTATATAAACACGAGTTTTAATCTGTGTATTTGATTTATTTGCATAAGAGTTTCTCCATTAATATTTGGATACGTTCGCGTTGTTGTACGGGCAGGATCGTACACGCCGTACTTATAATACAGTGTAAAATAATCGTTAAACTGCAGCGTATTTTACTTGCTGTCATCCCACTTTATACTGCACGTGTATTAATGGATTTGACCTTTAAATAGATGCATGTTTTTGACCTGCAGTGATGTATGCAAGACGTAAATCGGGACTTGGTTTATGTATAGCTTAACTCAATATGTCGCAACTGAAAAATGTAATTGTATCATTTCGTTGATTGTTTTGGTTTTCCCGACATAACAAACTAATTGAACCGTAATTTACTGAACATGCGTGACATTTTAACCAGTTTAATTTACAGGATGAGGCGTTCACATTTGTGGAGCGAATAATGGAATAGTTCGCACATGTTAACCAGATTCTATGCCTTTACTGCGAAAATCTCTCCACTTGGGAAGTTAAAGAACTCCTAATAACTTTTACATTTCTGATTTTATGAAATTTGATCTCTCATTTATATTCGACAAAGTGGATTTGGTGTTCTTTGAGTTTTTGTTATGTAGTTTTGTACGGCGTGGATTTCTTGGTTCGTACGTTACTAGTACTGCTATGCTGTAGTGTGAATCAGGTTATGGTTTCCGGTAGATTCTCGCGTCTGGCAACAGATATTTTGTCTTTCCATGAGGATGTGTTGGAAACTGCTGGTTCGACTGCGTTGTTGTTACACAAATTGTTTTTTTGTAGTATTTTGTTAATTATTGGATTGGATTTTTATTAATGTTTGTGGCCGTTTTTACTAACGTCTAGATATTAACTATCGTCTGTACGTTAGCACAAAATAAAACAATGCTTGCGGTGGAAGTGCTATTGAGCGAATGGTATTTACCGTTCACAATTTAAGTAAACATATGCTCCCGTTCAGCATTTTTACTTGCAACAACTAGTGGAAATGGCCTGACGAATCGGACGCGTAATACTGCTTTACATTTTTCGTGTACGAGTGTATAGATACTGTGTGTCAAGTTATGAGTGCAGAGTAATATAAATATACTACTTCAGTTCGATAAACACTCGTTTTAGCAGCTGTTCATATTTCTTTTTAAAAAAGATTTTTTTTCTTCACTTCAGCCTGGCTCTTTGGCTTGTTAACGTTGTAAAATATTCGTTCGTCCGGAGTTTCCTAGTCGACTTTCTGATCATGCCGGACATCGTTAATTTCCCTACAAGTACTGATACAGTGTATGTACTATAAAAGTAAAATATGTGTCCTTTTACTTCCGTGACTGTTGAACTCATACGCTGTTCGCGAAACTATGATTGAAATAATCATGATAACACAGATCGTAATATACTTTAAACCTTGTATTCACAAAATGCTGCGGAACAAATAACGTTACTCAAAACTGACAACGTCAAAGAAAAGCTTATGCCGGGGCGAAAAGCGTAAAATTTTGCTTACCGCGCACGCATTCGTCATTTGCGTGTAACCAGATTACGTTGACTCTTCCAGAGACTGTGAATTTATGAATTTAACAGCTAGTTTTTTAGTGGACAGTTTTTTTAGTGCCGATTTCGATACTTTATTTGTTTGGACTTTCCGCTATGACTAAATATTCAAACATGGAGGTTCAGGGCCATGGCCATGTCTTGGAAGGGATACCAAAGCTACGATGCCTGTCAATTATTATGGAAATCGTCTTTGGCGCATTCGGGGCGATAGGAATACTGGCAAACTTTTCGGGTATAACCCTACTGTAAACGCAAACACTACTTGCCGAAATCAGCTAAAATCTGTAGTATAATATGATTTTAGTGTTATAGAAAACTGTTAATACTGCGGTATACGTATGTATTCGGATTTCGGAGGCAGTTTTTCACCTCATTACAAGTCATATAGTATATGTCTTATGTTAGTTAACCTCTTATACTGTAGGATCGTACGGCGACCGGGTTGGCGGTAACATCGGCATTCTCATCCTGACGGTCCTATTATTAGCGGCCGGCTCCCTCGGTGTCCACGCCGTCAAGAAGGCCCGCTCGCAAATTATTGACCCCAGGACCTTCCGCAGCTGCGGCATTCTTAACATCGTTGTCTCTATGCGTTGGAATTGTTTATATTTGTGTTGGCAGCCATTCTGCTGGCGGTGGGAGGTCCCACCGGACTGCAGTTGCTGGAGCACCTTGGGATGCAGATCACCTACGGGATGGCTGCGCAGGCCAATCGTTCGTCGAGTTTCTTTGGTGCGGACTTTCGATGGGCTGTTGGTGGCGTGCTGATTATGGTGCTAGTAGTTGTCATAATCATCTGGGTTTTAATTTCATGATCGCCCTGACGGCGACTGCGGCTAAGATTGCACGCCGGATCCGGAATCAGGCGATTATTATGGTCGGACCAAGTGGTGCGGCGGCCGGGTGTCTCCTGTCACCGCCGGGATACACGCAGTATTCGGCGGTTAAAACACAAGAGATGCACCATGCTTAAAATGGTAAGCTCTTCGGATGCTCTTTGTTCATACATCGGCGAAACAATATATCTGCAAAACAACGATTTCTGTATCCGAGTACGAGCTGTATATATATGGAATCTACTTACATCATATATACATCTTTCGTTGTAGCTGCATTGACATGCATTCCTGTACTGACAACGACAACATACTGCGCACATTACAATGGTTTATCGTATATGCCTGGTTTTCGTTGTCCATGCAGTTGCGTGAACTATAGGTTGTAAACAGGGACGAATTGCTTACACATTGATGGAGCGAATGTTGACCAGATTCTATGCCTTTACTGCGAAAATCTCTCCCTGGATCCCGGAAACTAAAAGAACTCGGTATATTAGTCTACTAACCTTGTAGTCACAAAATGCTTACGTGTACCTCACGCATTCGTCATTTGCGTGTATAACCAGGTTACTTTGATCTTTCCAGAACCTGTAAATTTAACAGCTAGTTTTTTAGTGTAGATCTGGATACTTTATTGTTTGGACTTCCCTAGTTAATAACTCTTGTCTTTCCATGAGGATGTTAGGAATTTGCTGGTTCGTCTGCGTTGTTGTTAAACTACTTGTTTTCTGTAGTATTTTTTTGTGGTTATCTTTCTATTAGTGTTGGTGGCCGTTCTTACTAACGTTTAAAGAATGACTGTCGCCTGTATCAAAATATAAAATAATGTTTACGAGGCTTTATTGTTCGAATGGCATTCAGTATTTACATTTAGTAAACATGCGATCTCGTTCTGCATTACCTGTAATATATAGGCTGACGAATATATAGCAAGCTGTTGTGGAGACCTTGAATTTTTCTTATATCAAGACATAATATTAATAATTATGAGTGTAGAATAATAGTACTATAATACTATTTCATAGAATAGGAGTAGAATAAGTGTAGAATAATAATACTATTTTAGCTGGATAAAAAACTCGTTCGACAGCTATTCGTTTCCTTGTACGAATATTTCCTTACTTCTTCAGCTTGTGAAACATGCGTCAGAATGACATCATGAAACATTCGTTCGTTTGACGTTTGAAGTAGCCGACCTGCGTCACACATCGCGAATTCTCGTTACTGATAGAATAGTATATAGTGCATCACTGGTTGTGCATGTGGGCACGTGGCTGGTTACAGGATGACAAAGGTCATAGTCTACTAACCTTGTAACAAATACGCTACGGAAAAGCAACGTCACCCGAAAAATTCCTAACACCAAAAACAAGCTTATGCCGGGTGCAAAAGCGTTCAATTTTGCTTATAACCACATTCGCCATTTGCGCGTATCCAGATTACTTTACCTTCGTTTCTTCCAGGAGATGTGAATGTTACCGGTATAATTTTCTGGTCTAATCTCCGTTGTTAGCTTATTTGTTTCGGCTTTCCGCTGACTATACGTATTTAAGTATGGAGGTTCAGGGCTACGTCTTGGAAGGAATATCAAAACTACGATGCTTGTCAATTACGGAAATCGTCTTTGGTGTACTCGGGGCGCTGGGACTACTAGCGAACTTTGCGAGTAAGCTGGTCTAGTGTTACAGCAAACATTTGTTCACTGCATATTGTGCTAGTAAAATCAATACTGGTACTATCAAAATTTTAATTTTAATTTAAATAATACTATTAAAATTATTGACCTCAATGTTGTTGAAATGTGAAAACCAATGTATAATTACCACTGCGGTGGCCGAATGAAGAAATTCTTTGGTCACAACACAGCGTATCGTACCTGTATGTAATAATCACATAATTAAAGACAGGTTAAAATTGCCGAAAAATCTGTGTTGTTTTTCTTAATTAGACATTTGCTGGGCCGATATTGTTTGTTATATTTTATCCAAGCTTTAATGATTTAAATGCTGCATATTTTATTCTGCATATTCACAATATTCTGTCAATGAACCTGGCTATATGCGTTCTCATATATAATTGAATTGGTGAACTTTGCCAATGACATAATTTTTGTTCATAGAAATATTCATTTTTGATTATTAATGTTTATGTAGATTTACAACGGGGATCCTTATGCATGTATCCTCGAACTGCGAAATTAAAGCTTGTACCAAACAGTCACTGCACGATAACCTGCATATGCCGAAATGCGCGGTGTCATGTGTGTATTGTATACGCCTGTACAGAGAAATATTATAAGTTAACAAGTAAGTAAAGTATATTATAATATGCATAAATTAAAGTAAAGTATAAGATGAGTATGCAGAATAAAATATGCAGCATTTAAATTATTAACGATAATTCGATAAAATAGAACAATACACCCGTTATGTATCGTTTCCCTCGGAGACGAGTCGAATAATAAAAAGTTCTTTCAACCATATACTTTGCAGGATCGCACGGCAGCGTCACTGGTAGTGTTGGGAGTCTGATCGTCACGGTCTTACTAATAGCTGCCGGCGCACTGGGTGTCCACGCTGTCAACAAGGCCCGCTCGCAAGTTCTGGACCACAGCACCTTCCGCACCTGCGGCATCCTCAACATCGTTCTCTGTGTCCTGTACTGTCTGGAAATGTTCGTATTTCTGGTGGCTGGTATTTTGCTGGCGGTGTCGGCCACCATCGGGCTGCAACTGCTGGAGCAATTTGGGATGGTTGAGAGCGGAACCGCCGAGGCGATCAATTCGCACGTGGAACGGAGCAGAGCCGCCTTCGGTAGGGAAGTCCAGGTGGCCGTTGGTACCACAATTGTTGTGGTGTTAGTCGTTGTCATCGTCATCTGCATCCTCATGATCGCCTTAACGGCGACGGCGGCCAAGATTGCACGCCGGAATCAGGCGATCATCCTGTCCGCACCGAGTGGGGCGGCGGCCGGGTATCCCTTGCAACCACCGGGATATACGCAGTACTCGGCGGTTAAGACGCAGGAGGTGCATCATGCCTAATATGGTAAACAGGGTTCTTGTCGGATGGATTTATTTCCGAAGCCTTGGAAATAATTTATAGAAAACAACCGTTTTTATTATTTGAGTTTTCCAGTTACATATTCACATTATAACATCTCTCATCTCTCATTAGAACATCTTTTCGAGGCCGGATGTCTGCCTAGATGCTTTGTTTGTTTTTACACTGTGGGAACTAGTGTTCATGTGTTATGTGAAAAGGGGATAAATAAATCCAGATTTCTCTCATTTTCTTCCTTAACATACATATTGTTGTACCGGAAACGTCCAAAACGGTCATGTATACTGGGTCGTATTCTTTTACGTGTAGGCTGCTAATTCGGAGTTGCTGTATGTATCTGCAAATATCTTTTCCATATTACTGGGAAGTTTGTTACTTATATAATTACATATCATGCTTTCCCCGCTTATTTGTCGACAGATAAGTCTTTCTTAGTGCCGTAATGGGCGTCTGTTACGCTATAATTTTGATCAGACTGTGGTTTCAAATCTTTCTGATAAATTCTCGTCTGGCGCAGATGTTATCTTTCGTGAAAATGTTTGAATTTGCTTGCTGATGTGGTTGTTAAACTATATTTTTTTTTAGTACCTTTGTTGTTATTTTCTTGGGATAGTTGTATTAAAGTATATATATGAATATACAGTATGTATATAGTAAGTATATAGTATATAGTATGTATATAGTATATATGGTTTTATGAAAGTTTTCGAGTCATTTATGTGATTGTCTTCGGCCGGGTCGTTAGTGACAAATAACCAATGTTTACGTACGATAAAAGTTTTTTGATTCGAAAGTTTTATAGTGAACACTTTAAGATCTTTGATAGTCGCATTAAATCGAATAGATATCCGATTAAAGGCACAAAATTACGGTGTGAGAGGGTCAACTTGATTTGTAAACCAGCTATGTATGTTCTTACAATTAAATTAAAGGCAATATTTAGCATATAGAACTAAATGTACGGTCATTTTCAGTGTACTCCGAAAGATGTCTGTAGTTAAACAAAAATTATACCGCGGCCGGATAATTTGTCCGATACAGTGTATTCTTTTGTGTACCCTTAGTTTCTTACGGCTTATCCAGAACTTTCCTAAAAATTTGCGTGCGAATTTCCGGAATAGCAGTTTAATAATATCAGATGTCATGTGCCACGGTTTTGGATCATGACTAATCTACATAAGGGAAGTATTAGTTTCCACATTTTCAAGATAGGTTTTTGTTCGTCTAGTTCTTATTTCTGCATCCTGGGTAATCGACCGAAGGGAAGCGGAGGTCCTCCATGTTCAAGAGTAATGCAAAAACGTGGGTTGACAACCGTTTCTGCGCACTGCGATAGCGCAGTCAGTTTTCGTTCGATTATCGCCAAATTTGAACAGAACCTAGACTGTGGCCTGTAGATGAGCTGTATACTTTTTGGTACGAATATCTCGAAAAATGAGCGAGATATAAGCAAAATAAGAGCACATTTTTGAGAACAAAAGATTCCTTTGTGTGCTTCACGTCTAACAATAGGACTTGCGCAATGGGCTATCCGTGTGCTTGCTGGTCAGTTAGCCCTAGCGAGACTGGAACGGACGGGCCTCTCTGAGCCCCTTTCTGTGAGATAAGAGACAGGGCTGTCTGATTAAGCCTTGCTATGATGAAACTCAGTACAATGCACAAGTCATGCAGCATATTAATATTTTTAATATGACAGTAATCAGGCGGTATGTTCTTCTGAAATGTCTCCGTTCGCTTCGGTCTTCATCGCCAGCGCAGCGGAGTGCGATTACCTAGTTACCTTTCTGCTCTACTGGATGGCATTCAAATTCTCCTTTGCGCTGAATGTTTTGGTCGCTTTCATTGTGATGCTTCGTATATTTTTCCGTCTTCACGACCATACCCAGACTAAGAAGTCTGCGCAGTATTCGGGAACCGAGTATGCTACTGTTTTGGATATCGTGTAATTTTCATGATACTTGTGTAAGGCTCTTACTATCACTGAAGTATGCCGCTTTTGTGAAGTCCAGCTCTGTACCGGCTGTTTGAGGCATCTATCTGTACGTACATATGGTTGTGCTGCATTTTCTGGCTTGTTTTATCCCTTTTAAACACAGAAATAGCTTTAATCCCTCGCTGCATTTGGGAGTTACCATAATACAAATATGAGTTTTATGTAATAAAGGATAATCAGTAATAAGTGCAGAGTAGTTATCCCTTGCGCTAGCTGTGCCATATTACTTTGCCATTTGATACAGTTGTTGACATCGCGAATGTCTCGCCGGATACGGTACGCTACTAGTAAACCATAACCAGATCTTAATTATCTAGTATTAAACACCTGGTAAGGGCGTATACGCCATTCGCTGATAGGGACCATATAATTAATGGTCGTTCGTAGCTGAGCACACAGCTTGCCCATAAAACTATCAATTTCCAAACTACAAGTCAAACTTTTTAGGGTCGCACAGGGAACAACTGTCTGGACTAATTTTGCACTGATCCGAACTGATTTTTATGTCCATGCACGTTATCTGCACATTGAGGCACCAAGCACAGAAACAAAAGATCGCTGGCTTTGCTGCCACTTTACGCGCGGCAGACATGGATGGATAGCTGGAATATTAAGCTTCGAAAGTGTAACCTGCAGTACTTTGCCCAGAATGTCCCCTAATTAAACGTTACGTAAGATTACCATCATTTTTTAAGCCTGGTTCTTCTATCAATCCTACTTTCAAGGATTCTACCTTCAAGTTCCTGCTAATATATAAGACATCTCCATTATAAATGCTTGCGCTTAACCGCCGCTGATCAGGTCGCGAATATGAAAATTTTCCGGTATCGGCTGCATAATCTGCTGCGACAGCCTGGGAGCTGCTGAACGAACTCACTGCAGATGCATGCCGCTTGCGCAGAGCATCAGAGGTATCGGTAGATCTGATGACTTTGAGTCCGATGACTATGACCACGACGACCGGATGGGCATATTTGGAAACGGGCTGGGAGGTTTTGTACTCCGACACCTAGCAGAGTTGCTGGTTATGGTAACGCTACAGTTAGAATGCAGCATCTCATCAAAACGAAGGTGACTACTGGAAAGAGGCAGTTAAAGCTGTCAGATGTAGGCGGCTCGCCCATAGTATATAATATCAGACCGTAGCGTTCACTCTTTAATCCAGAACTCGCTCTACTGCTAGCTCTCTCACTCTCATCCAGAGATCTATCAAGCTTATATAGGCCAAGCTATCTAGGACAACGGCTCTAGAACATTCAGCCGCTTGCGCAACAGTCAATTACATTGCATCAGCTCATATTCCCGATCGTTCCCGAACATGCCGGCACCGGCACGGGAGCGATCGATATTCATTATCCCATATTACATAGCCTGTATGTGGGAGATATCCCACACAGACCACCCGCGTACGCCTGCTACGGAGATTGGGAATCAATAAAAACAGCTTTTAATGCGTCGTTAACTAAGTGATTCACTGACAATGTAATAAACAACCTGTGCGAGTGCAGTCGGGGTTGAGAAGTTCTGAAGTACTGTACTTCTCGAAGTCTAAGCGTGTCCGCGATCTTGATTAATCAACCCGTGAACTCCTGAAGAAAGAGCATTCAATTAACCGTGAGCTTTCACCGGGCGTAAGTCTATCAGTCACCTTTCCCCGGATCGGCGGCCATCATTTGTGCTGTTATCGCACTGATTTTTAACGTTTCCAATATTTGATTGCGTACGTGTACGGCACTATCACTATCTTGACAATCTCTTGATCAAGAACTATTCGGCTGTGTTTGGTTAAACAGTCTGGTATAAGCCACCAAGTGTTCACTTTATCGTACTTTCAAGGGAACATTTTAAATGGGAATAATCAGCGACAAGTTCACCGCATGACATGTATGGTCGTAAGAGCAAAAGTTATGAAAATAATACCTGATGACATGCTGAAATAAAAACCATATAGCACAGAATTTTTAAGCTCAGACGAAGCTCAGACAAAATTTTTTATTTCAGACGAGTGCGGATTGTTGTACGCTCATATTACGCTGCTACGTCATCATGCTAATCATGCAAGTTCGAGTTTAAAAAATCGCCGTTATGCAGTACGAGAGGTACAGTAAGTTTAGCTGCTTATGAAGACAACAAGCGCTTAAGCTGGATCGAGGTCTTTCGAGATCAAGTGTCGGACATCTGTCTTTCCCTCTCTTCCCGGATTTCTGACACCAAAACTCCAATATGCCCAAGAACGACCAGAATGTAAATGATGGGTTTTATGCCACCTAGAATAATAACATGAAGCAGTGCGGTCATTATCACGAACAAAAACACTCCCAGAATCCATTTCAGCATCCTTCCACTCGCGTTGTCACCGAACAGTTTCCCCTTTGCCTGATCTCCATCCGAGTCGTCCTCTCGTGTACACAATCCGGCTGCTGAGAAAATTAGCAACCACGACGCGCTGGTATTATACATCAAGTACACCAGCCACTTCCAGGTGTTCAGTGTGGTCCATCCGCTGGTGAATACGGTATATGCTGTATATTCGTTATCGCACACTGGATCACGCGTCAGCAGTGCAGGAAGACAGCGAAAGTCTCCGATGACGCGGAAATGGGATGGATCCAGCACGAACCCGGATATGCCGTTCATAGTCAAGACGCACACCGTGCCGATGATTGGTAGCCACACCATCGATCGGAGAAAGTCAATTCTGAGTGATCCACCTTCACGTACTGCGGCAATACTGATACACTTCCATCCGTACAAGGCCATGATCAGTGGGGAGATGGAGTTGTAAAAGTAGAGCAGGGCGCAGACGTAGCACGGAGTGGACTGCTTGTGCGTGGAAACGGTGTAAAAAACTGCAAAGTAGAAATTATTATTAAGGAATTACCCACGGGGTAAGTTCTGTTCAGCGACAACGCACAAGTCTTCTACGCACGACCTTGAACTGTCAGTCTGACGTAGCAAAGCGCCTTCTTTCCGCCAAAACAACGGCTGCTGCTGAGTATAGCAATTGGCTGTTGCTATCTGGCTAGGTTCGAAACTCTCAGCAGGCGTTTTAGGATTACGTGTGCTACCGCCTGCTGCTTAGTGCGTACGCTGCTGCTAGTTACGTGTCTTCCGCCAGTTGCATCTATTTACATTGGCATTTGACCCTCTGCGTCATGCGACAAAATAAGCGACAAATGGCAAAAGCGATTAGCTAAAAACTACAAAAATGACTACCAATGCAAGTAACCAGTTCATGCGTATGTACTGTATATTACCTTATATGCGTGTCGTTTTCGACTGTAGATATCGGCTACTATACAGATATGTAGATCCAGATATTTGTGAGCACTTACGAATGCCATTTAGCAGGATGATTAGTCCCGCCAGGGTTAGTTGGAGACGTCCCATCATCATCACCCTCCAGCGAAGAACACCCATACTGAGTGTATCTGGGTAGATTTTATAAAAAAATTAAAGGCCAACCTCGTAAAGTTATATACAGTAGTGGAAGAAACAAGCTTCGACGATTCAGGATGGCGTATTGCGGATCAGCCTGCTTCAGGGTGGTATGCAGTTTCAAGGAATAGTACAAATTGTTAGTATCCTCACTCACCTAGAAACTGCGCGCAAGAACTTTGCAGCGAAACGTGGATCAAAGCTGCTTCTTTTCGGATATACATCGACCGAATGCGTTATATTATTGATTGTATAGTGCGCCTTTACTGGCAAAGCCGCATCAGTATTTGCAATCAATTTGAGGTGTTAGCCTGTTAGCCTGTTAGGCAGCGAGCAGGTAAAAAACTGCGACTCATGTAATATTAAGCCCGCCTTCCCGCACCAGTTCATACCTGGCTTGCACTAGTTCTGGTGCTCAACCGCTTGATAATGGGTTCCTTGTTATTTCAAATTCAGTGAATCAAGAAACGGCTCTACTTCGTCACAGAGAGTGGGCTACCGGTACGCGTGCAGTCGTCTTACGTTAGTTGTGGCTCTGGTCAATTCCGATCTGATGTGTGCTATGTTGTCAGTAGGATGATGTCAGATAATCGATCGATTATAATTTTCGTTACGGTTCGTGGCGTTGTGAGAAAATCACACATTTACACGTACATTAGTTGCATGCTCTATGATAAATGCCATAAAGGACGAAGGCCTGCAGTCGTATAGGTTTTTAGAAGCAGACAATCGTGAATCTCACTGACAAACTGACAATGAGCTGACAATAACTGAACGACAGATGCAGCATCGGTGAGATTCACGGGACTTTTTAACAAATTGTCTTGAACATGTTCTTGTAAAAGGGTTAACAAGCGATACTACTTATTTCGGAAATGTAAGGTCAATTCTGAGTTTATATATTCCAAAACCAAATTTGAACTATGCGTTGACGATATCGTACGGTTTGTACCGTACTTTTCTATCGTGGATGATTTACCTCGGATTAGAATTGGGAACAACAGATACACAATCTTTATACGGCAATAAAACACTGAACGATTTAACCATAATGACTCATCGTAGATGAAGGTGCCACAAGTACCGCACGAGAACAGCTAACTATCCTTATGAATGAAGTCAGACACCGTACAAGCAGTGCAAAAGTGAATAATCGTAAATGCAAGACAATGCTGTAAGAACATTTTTATCAGCTGCTTTGTTTTCCTTGCCTTGAACAATTTAATCACCGTTGAATATAACAGCGGAAAGTTCAACACTACATAGCAGGGTTATCATATTTTCGATAGGCAAAGTTTGTCAGCAAACAGAGTACGCACATGTTTGTACTCCTCACCATACAGTGTGTTAGGGCAATACTGTTACAAAACTTTGGGCACGCTGACGGCAGACATGGATCGATTAGGGATGTAAGTTTTAGATCTCCTCTGATAGCCCATTTCCTCTAGTAGGTTTTACATGACAGAATTTTCCAGCAGCAGCTGACTGGTAATTTTTGTGCAATTTAATCTGGTAGCCTCCAGCTGCCAAAATGCGTTGGACCCTTAAG